>JAEIHY010018827.1:0-12659 GCA_018904565.1 Drosophila tsacasi
CTCAGCTCCCAGTGCAGCCGCGACGTGAATACGGCCGTGAGGTGCTCCAGGCGCTGCAGCTCCTCGGGCAGCGGCCGCTTCTTGGAGCTGGAGGGCAGCTGGATGCCCGGCGGGATGGCGTAGTTGTTCTGCCACGTCGGCAGCAGCAGCGACATGTAGCCGGCCTTGGAGAGCACGCCGTACGAGATGGGGACGATGGGGCGCAGCAGGCCGAGGCGCGTCTCGCACATCTTGTCCAGGTGCGGGTCGAGGCCCCACGAGTGGAGCAGCGAGAGCAGCAGCTGGGCCACCTCCATCACGTGCGTGACCTCCATTTTGGAGGCGATCTTGCTCTTGAGGTCCTGCTGCTCCTCGTGCGGCTCGACGGCCTTCTGCAGGCTCTCCACCTTCGCCTGCACCTTCTTCTCCACGATCTCGGTCTTCTCCTTGAACTTCTGGACGAGGCCGTGCTTGTCCTTGTCCTTCAGTATCTTCTCCACGTCCACCGCCTTGTTCTTCACCTTGCTGAAGAAGTCGCCGATCTTCTTGCTCGCGTCCAGGTGCATCGACTTGCCGTCCTTGGGGTTCTGCAGGTGCACGCCCAGCGCCTCCAGCGTGGCCGGCGTCATCTGGGCGTACTCCTCGCTGTGCAGCTCGAAGATCAGGCCCTCGATGTCGAAGAACAGGATGTGGCTCTCGGCGTCCTTGGGGTTGGTGCGCAGCCCCTGGATGACCAGCGGGTTGCTGCGGTGCTTCATCAGGAAGTCGAAGTTGCCCTGGTTGTGGCCCTGCAGCTGCTGCAGCTGCGTGATGCCGCGCTGCGTCGCGTGCCGGATGGCGTTCATGTTGCGCGACTTGAGGCCGCGGAAGAAGTGCACCGCCGGATTGGCCATGCCCATTTCGCTGGCACTGGAGGCTCCATTCGAGCCGCCGCCCCCGCCGGAGCCGCCGCCATCCTCTGCCTGCTCATCGCAAGCGGAGAGCACCTCCTCGGCCAGCATGCCGTGGAGGACGCGGTCCAAGTGTCCCGTCTCCATCTGCCACACGTACACGCTGCCGTCGGAGCAGCCGACGATGAGGAAGTCGTCCAGCGGACGCCACTTGATGGTCACCACGGGGAACAGGTGGCGGCTGGCCAGCGTCACGCACTTGCGCTCCTGCAGGGAGACGAGCGTGACCGAGTGATCGGAGGCCACCGAGCAGATACACTTCAGTATCCTCGGGCTGCAGCTCTCCGGCGGCACGAGCAGCTGCGTGATCTCGCCGGCGTGGACGCAGAAGCGATGCAGCAGGCTGCCGCTGTACAGGTCCCACAGGCAGACGGCGAAATCGATGCCGCCGGAGAGCAGGTGCGACTTCTCGTACCGCGAATGGATCATCGAGGGGCACAGCAGGCAGTTGACGCGGCCGCGGTGGCCGTAGAGGATCTGGTGCGAGGGCCAGTCGCTGAAGTTCTGCTTGATGCCCACCAGCAGCTGCATCATCACCGTCTGCGTGGCCGGGACAATCACGATGCTGCCGTCCTCGCGTCCAATCACCAGGCGGCTCTGCTGCGGCAGGTAGATGCTCGAGGTGAGCTTCACCGGCGACTCGGTGATGCGCGACAGCTGGTCCAGAATGCCGACCGGCGGCGGGTCCATGATGGACCACGCCTCCACCAGCGAGGTGCAGACGTGCGGCTTGAGGACGCGCGGCGGCATCTGCTTGGCTTGCAGGATGCTGATGTTGTCCAACGGCACCTCCGGCACGTTCCACACGGAGATGTAGCCCTCGGAGTCGCCGCGGAGCAGATTGTGCTGGCCGCCGGTGCCCTGCAGCAGCTTCATGGCCGGCGGGCAGGAGAGCACCTTGTCGCCGGCGTGCTGCAGCACGTAGTACAGGTAGGGGGCGTCGCGGACGACGCTCTTCGAGTGGAACTCCTTGTTGTCCGGAATGCAGTTGGCGGGCAGCTTGTACAGGTAGCCCTTGCCCTCGTCCGTCCAGAGCATGACGCGGTCCGAGGTGATGAAGTCGCCGCCCTGCCACCGCTCCCGGGCGGGCGCAATGACGGAGCAGAGGACGGTGAAGTCGCCGGCGTCGTAGATCTGCCAGTATTTGGTGCACACGAGCAGGACCGTCCGCTGGTTCTGGGCGCAGCAGTTCATGGTGATGGCGTTCAGGCAGCGGATCTCCTTCGACTCGTTCTCGTAGATGGGCTCCGCGTGCTTGTTCTCGTTGCCCGTGAGGGTCCACACCTTGACGGTGCCGGTGGTGGTGATGGCCAGCACCACGTCGTCCTTGCGCCGCATCGGACGCAGCACGTGGATGGCGGAGATCCAGTCCGGCTTCACCTTGGAGCTGAGCACGTAGATGACCTCGAGGCTGAAGGGATCCATGACCATGATCTCGGCGTAGTAGCCGATGCAGAAGAGACGCACGTCCTCGCTGTTGGCGGTGTGGTAGCTCTGGATCTGCGTGTGCACCTGCGGCAGCTTGACCGCCTCCATGCACTTGCCGTCCGTGAGGTCCCAGGTGCACATCTCGCCGTTCTCCGACGAGCTGACCAGGAAGCTGTTCTCCGGCAGCAGCGAGGCGCGCACCAGGCACAGCACCGGGGCGGAGTGGCCCACCAGCAGGCAGCGCGGCGACATCTTCAGTGTGCTGGGCTCCACCTGCCACAGGCAGATCTGTCCGTCGTAGCAGCCGGTGACCAGCGTCAGCTGGTCGTCCGACAGGAACACGCTCGAGATGCAGTGCGTGGGCGCCGTGGGTCCCCACAGGACCACGGGCACCACCAGATTGTTACTCACCATGGCGCTGGCTTGGCCTCAGGTGGCTTTTACCTGCTCAGAGCACCGTCGCGCTCGCAACTGCTGCTCCACCTGCTTCACCTGCTCGCCTTTCTCCTCCTTGGACTCCGCTCTTCCCTCGATCTGCGGCTGCGGCTGCTGCTGCTGCTGCTACTGCGGGCTCTGTAAAAATGGTTCTTGAGTAAACATTTGCTCACGTCCACATGTATGGCGGCAGCGTCGTCGCCTGTGTGCGTCGTTCGAGTGCGTGCGCGGTACAGTGAAAGCTGCTAATCAGTGACTCACTCGCTCGCCGTCCAAGGTTGCTTATTTCCCTGAATAAAGGGGGGGATCTTGGCTACATTCTGGGTAGTAAGCGATCTAAATCGATTTTTTTCCACTAGGAAATCGTTCTAAGAATCTGAGAAACTAAGAATCTAGGAAAGTCTCCCAGTAACTTGCACACTTGGGAGCTGTTTAAAGGGGAATTCTTAACTGAGAAACCTTTCATTAGGCAAGTTATTTATGCCCCTGTATCATATATCATTTCTCCAGTATGAAAAATCAGTAATAGAACTGTGCAACCTTTATAGAATCCCTGAATAAAGGGGATCTTGGTTACATTCTGGGTAGTAAGCGATCTAAATCGATTATTTTCCACTAGGAAATCGTTCTAAGAATCTGAGAAACAAAGAATCTAAGAATCTAGGAAGTTATCCAAGTACTTGCACACTTGGGAGCTGTTTAAAGGGGAATTCTTAACTGAGAAACTGAGAAACCTTTCATTGGGCAAGTTATTTATGCCCCTGTGTTATATATCATCGCTCGAGTTTAAAAAATCAATAATAGAATTGTGCAACTTTTATAGAATCCCTGAATAAAGGGGATCTTGGTTACATTCTGGGTAGTAATCGAATCTAATCGCATAATTTTCCACTAGGAAATCGTTCTAAGAATCTGAGAATCTACGAACCTAAGAATCTATGAAGTTCTCCAAGTACTTGTACACTTGGGAGCTGTTTAAAGGGGAATTCTTAACTGAGAAACCTTTCATCAAGCAAGTTACTTATGCTCCTGTATCATATATCATCTCTCCAGTATGAAAACTCAATAATAGAATTGTGCAACCTTTATAGAATCCCTGAATAAAGGGGATCTTGGTTACATTCTGAGTAGAAGACGATCTAAATGGATAATTTTCCACTAGGAAATCGTTCTAAGAATCTAAGAATCTGAGAATCTAGGAAGTTATACAAGTACTTGGACACTTGGTAGCTGTTTAAACGGGAATTTTTAACTGAGAAACCTTTCTTTAGGCAAGTTATTTATGCCTCCGTATCGTATATCATCGCTCGAGTATGAAAAATCAATAATAGAATTGTGAAACTTTTATAGAATCTGGGAGACTGGGAGAACAGTACGGAAAATTGGATATCTTCAAGGTTAATTTAAAGGAAATTTCTTTCCCTATGGTTACATAGGTTAATAGGGAAAAGTGTTGGGTAATCAAGATTAATGAGGGCTACTTCTAGTTACAGAGCATAAACTTTTTGCCATTCTTTGAGACAAACAGAGCATTATGTTGGTGGTTCTCCTCTTCGTTTGGAGTTCTTAAAATCCTCTGATTTTTCTTAAGGATAAGGTGCTTCTAATAATTGAAGGATAATAATAGAAGAATAATAGAATCTGAATTCACCAAGCATTGCTTGTTCTAAACAATCCCTTAATCGAAGCCTAATTTATTCGAATATGTCAAAGATAAGGGTTCTTTCTCTCTCTCTCTGCCTCCTAATGCCAGGTGACAGCACTTGTCCCAGCGAGCGAGTGGCTTATCGAATCAAAGTGGGTTCTCGAGTCCAACCTGTGACAGCCTCCACTGTACGCTACGTTAAGTTGTCCAAAGATAAACAAGGAACGAGAGGCCCGGACTCGGCTCCGACTCGGAGTTATACAATAGACAACCTTGGGCGGTGGAGAGCTCCAGGAGCGGAACGGACAACGGATACGAGGGTGGCATATGGAAATGCTGAATGTGCTAAATATGCTGAATATGGGATGGCTCGCCAATTGGAAGACGATCAATTAATTGGGCAGAAGTCGCACAGAAGGGGGACGCGGCGGCGACAATTTGGCATCGCAATTTAAGCGGATTTTTATTATTTTTGCTATCGCGCGCACACACACACACAGCCGCTCTCGACTGGCACGCACACAGGGACAAACAAATAATAATTGTAGATAACTTGGCATTTAGCTAACATTTTTCAGCCGTTTTCCGTATTGGGTGGCGCGCGTGATTCCTCTTTTTTCGGTTCGAACTTTATTACCCGCTGCTGCTGCGGCTGCTGCTGCTTACGATGGCTGCTGTGTTGACTTCGATTATTATTGATCCTGATCCGCGGACATGCTGCCTTCCAGGGCGGACCTCAATGTCGTCGCACGATTCTAATTTATGGGCGAGCGGACGACCAGCAACCACCCCCCGTCGGAGCACACACACACTTTTCTGCCGCCGCCTCTGCTGCTCGGTTCCACAATTACAACACACACGTTGCTGCTGCTGCTGCTATTGTTGTTGTTACTGCTGCTGCTGCTGCTGCTGCTGACTATTGTCGCTGGCTGTATTTGTTTTTGTTATTGGCCACTTTTTCGTATTATGCATATTTCCATTTTTCCCGCAGCGCCGTAGAACTGTTGCTGTTGTTGCGTTGCTGCTGCTGCTGCTGCTGCTGCTCCTTGCACTTTACTTGCTAAATTACGGTTACTCGTGTACTGCACTCGCTTGCGGGCCCGTTGTTCTGCGCTATATTCCGCTATACGTTGCTTGCTTTTCGTTTTGCCAAGCTTTTCTTTTTCTATTTTTCTATTTATTTTTTCTTTTTTTTTGTACACGACTGAGGCGCACACGAAAGTGTTTTATCGACCGTGGGCCCATAAAAAATTTTCGATAGGTTTTGCGTGTGCGCAGGGTTGTCGCGAACGAATGGAAGTGGGAATCGCCATTGCCGTGCGAACGGCGACAACTCTGCTCTAAAAATTTAATATTTTCCTCGAATTGTTTACATTTTCACAGAATTCACTATGCTGGCTTAAAACGCGGCCAGCAAACGCTACGGGCTTATGACTAAACGTAATTGGGAAGATTTTTGCGCATTCATGTGGGCTCCAGATGCGAGCCCACATGTCGGTTTTCACAATGTTGTTACTTTTCAGCCAACGGACATTACTCCCGCACCCGATGGCACATTGTGAAATGCCATGAGCTGGGCTCTGCAAGTCCGTTGCCACGATATAACGACCTTCTGGGCAGATAGTTGGGAAGCATTTGTTGCAGGCTTTAACCGGGGAATAGCCACCAAAGACCCAACTTCTGCCCATTGACAGGAAGATGATTCGGTTGTTTGCAGGCGAAACAAAGCCTTGCCTTGCGGTCGGGCCGGGTATCCGGCATGGGAGGGTTAATAAAACTTAGTCCTTGTGGACTTACTCACCGCTGGGTGCAGTTTCTGCAATTGTTGGGTAGCCTGTTCCCTGTTTATTTTGAATTCCAAACACAATACAATGCCGTAAGAACACTCACTTTTGAATGGCCAGCAAAGAAACATAGATCGGCGCTGCCAACTCGTGTCAAAGAAAACGCGCGCGTGCCGCGTAATAAAGATACTAATAATCGATTTAATTTTTGGCCATAAATACGTACTTCAAGTATTTAGCCGCATTCGTTTCGAATTTCAATGTATGTTTTAAATATTTTATCGGCTGTTTTAAAAGGATTTTGTGGAACAAATCACTTTCCCGCTGTTGGCTAGTATCTACACGCGAATCGACCACCCTGCCGATAGTTCCGATAGTTCTTTGCTCGAAACAGCTGTTTGCACTCTACAGCTGGGTACATGTGGTTTTTGTAGGCTTTTGTCATTCTTTATATTGAATATAATTCATTAGAAAATGATTAGTTTACTTTAAAATTTTGAACTTCCAAACAATTTTAATTTGTAAATAAAACTACTGAATTTAGAAACAAATTTATAATACCCGTAGTAATAGCTCGGTCATATTTTTATACATAATATTTACCTGTTCAGTGTAGTGCATTCGCCGTTCGCTGCGACTGCCCGCGTTTCGCCGTGTTTTGGTTTTTGCGACAACGTAGCCGCTTTGACTTCCCCCACATCCACATCCACGCTGGCTATGGCGCACTGACCATGCCCATAATTGAATTAGCGCCACTGATTGACTCCTCCGACCCAAGTAACGATGCAGCGTTGGATTCACGTCTACAAGTTGCTGCTCTCCACGCTCCTCGTCCTGCTGCTGCTGCTGATGGTGACGACCGATGTCGGCGGTCACAAGCACTTCACCAAGGCCCGGAAGCTGGAGCTGAGGTGGGTTACGGGTTACTGGGTTACTGAGCCAGTGCTAATCTCTGTTCTTAATGTCGCCCCAGGGAGGACGTGCGCCGCATGTTCCAGCACGCCTACGAAGGATACTTGCGCCACGCCTCCAACTACGACGAGCTGCGTCCGCTCACCTGCGACGGCCACGACACCTGGGGCAGCTACTCGCTGACGCTGATCGACGCTTTGGACACGCTGGCCGTCATGGGCAACTTCACGGAGTTCCGGCGCGTCACCGAGCTGCTGGAGCAGAAGATGAACTTCGATCGGGACATCAATGTGTCCGTCTTCGAGACGAACATCCGCATCGTCGGCGGCCTGCTCTCCGCCCACCTCCTGTCCAAGCGGGCCGGCATTGAGCTAGAGCAGGGCTGGCCCTGCCAGGGCCCGTTGCTCCGCCTGGCGGAGGACGTGGCCCGGCGGCTGTTGCCCGCCTTTGACACGAACACGGGCATGCCCTACGGAACGGTCAACCTGCGCTATGGCGTGCCCAAGGGCGAGACCTCGGTCACGTGCACGGCGGGAGTGGGCACCTTCCTCATCGAGTTCGGCACGCTGAGCCGGCTGACGGGCAACAGCATCTACGAGGAGGTGGCCATGCGGGCGGTCTACGCTCTCTGGGCCCACCGCTCCTCTATCGGTCTCTTTGGCAACCACATCGATGTCCAGAGCGGACGCTGGACGGCGCTTGATTCGGGCATCGGCGCCGGTGTGGACTCCCTCTTCGAGTACCTGGTGAAGGCGTCCGTGCTGCTCAACCGGCCCGAGCTGCTGGAACTCTTCCACGAGGCCCGCGCGGCCATCGACAAGTACATGCGCAAGGAGGACTGGTACGTGTGGGTGGGCATGAACAAGGGCCACGTCACCCTGCCCGTCTTCCAGTCGCTCGAGGCCTTTTGGCCCGGCATTCTCAGCATTGTCGGCGACACGGAGCCCGCGCTGCGCACTATCTCGCGGTACATCGGCGTGTGGAAGAAGTATGGCTTCCTGCCGGAGTTCTACAACATTGCAGCGGGCGAGGCGTCGCCCAATCGCGAGGTGTATCCCCTGCGGCCGGAGCTCATCGAGTCGGCGATGTATCTGTATCGGGCGACGCGCAACGAGTACCTGCTGGAGCTGGGCGAGCATATGCTGGAGACGATTGAGTTTAGTGCCAAGACAAAGTGCGGATATGCCACGGTAAGGGGGCAGGAGAACTAAGATTGAAATGTTAGGAGTTTATAGATAAATCAAAGCCCTGGGGATTATAATTTAGATTGTAAAATATTATCTTCTCTTATAGATTCGCAACGTGGTCACCCACGAGAAGGAGAACCGCATGGAGTCGTTTTTCCTGGCGGAGACCAGCAAGTACCTGTATCTGCTCTTCGACGAGGACAACTTCCTGCACGACGACGGCTCTGCCGGTGAGCTGCTCGCCACCGAAGACGACGTCTGTGTGGTGCAGGCCGGCGCCTACATCTTCAACACGGAGGCCCATCCCATGGACATGTCGGCGCTGCACTGCTGCCACGGCCACAAGGAGGACCTATATGCCGGCCTGGACCTGCAGCGTTTCAGCGAGCGTTCCATCTTCGAGCGGAGCTGGGAGCGCCAGGTGGCAGCGCAGGAGCAGTGGGCACCGCAGTGCCAGCCGGAGAGCTACGACCATTACTACGAGCAGGAGCTGGAGCGGGAGAGGATGGAGAGGACGGAGAAGGCTAGAGCGGGACAGGAGGCTGGCAAAGATAGCGGAGAGTCAGCGGCCACCACCACAACCATGGCCGTGGACATTGAGGTGTTCGATGAGTTCCAACAGCCCGCCGGCGATCTGCTGGTGAGTAACTTTGAGCGGATTCGCGAGGAGCGGGAGCTCAACCAGAGTCAGCAGCGGAACGAGGTGCCGCGCAACCAGCTGACGGTGAGCGACCTGGATGACTTCTTTGCGCAGCGCAGGGAGAACTTTGGCAGCGCCGGCGAAGCCCTTAACTACGTGCTGTCCTTCATGAGCAACTTCACCATGGACGTGGCCTTCATTCGGGGCCTGCAGCTGTACGACACGAACATCAGCAGTGTCCTGGGTCCGGGCGCCCAGAAGGAGTACGAGTCGCGGATGCGCTCCCTCTGGCAGCTCTACGAACTGGAGCAGCAGTATGTGGCCAACATCCGGCTGATCCAGGGGCTGGGCTTGCTCGGTTTCCAGGCGGACGGCGAACGCCTGCACGACCACTTGGCGAATGTGCTGGAGAGCCTGGATAGGCCGTCGTCATCCTTCCATTTGAAGGAGGAGCAGAATGTTCAGGAGCTGCAGCCGAATGCCTCCTATTCCTCCGCCTCGCAGTTGCATTTGAGGGATATCCGCGGAGTAATACTGCAGGCACGCAATGGCTATGCCCTCGCCATAGTCAATACCACCGCCATGCAGGAGTTCGCCCAACGCATCTACCTCTCCGGCACCACGGATGCGGCGGGACGCTACCGACCGCTGCTGGAGCCCGACGAACTGCGGCAGGAGGAGCGCATGAGGCCCATGAAACCCTCCGAGGAGCGGGAACTCTTCCGCTACGCCCGACGCATTATAGATTTCCGGAAACGCATGGCCGAGACAGTGGACCGCCTGCAAACGTTAATGCAGGAGACTCCACTGTCTGCTAAGAGCAAAGAATCTGTCGTCGTTGACGATGCTCAGCCGGCAACAGGCCCTGCGGAAGTGGCCACTGTTTATGCTGACAGCAAAGCCAAGGCGCTGGAGGTGACCACGACGGCGGTTCAGCCAGCTGAACCCAAAACCCAAAAGATCCACAAGGAGAAGAAGCAGCTCACGGAAGCTGCTGTCGATTTGGAAACGGAGACCGAGGAGTCTGGCTCCGTGTGGTCGCAGTTCGTGCAGACAATCCTGCGGAAGACCACCGTCCAGCGGGTGAAGTTCGACGAGGCCGTGCTGCTGGAGAAGACGCGCAAGGCGCTGGAGCGACATGCCCACAAGGAGTTGCCGCACCATCTGTTCGGCTGCCATCGGCCGGAGTACATAGAGGCCTTCGCCTATCGGGAGTTCTATCCAGATGCGCTGTAGCCGGACTACTCCCAGGACTCCGCCTCCTAAACACGACTGATATATGTGTAGATATATGTATTTAGTTAGTTAAGGGACTCTGGGCTTGGCCTGGCTTGGCTTCGGAGCAGAGAATCCTCAGACATCTCGCAGAGATATAATTCCTTCGTGGGGGATATGGGTACATAGCTCCACCGATTGGTGGAAGGGAAGGGAGACAACTTCCAAGCTTTTATTTCATATAATTTTTTTTTTTAATTTAAAAAACTGTGTAAATTGCAAATAGATGAATTTCAATGTGTGTTTAGACAATGTCGTTTAGTAAATTAAGATTCTCCGAATGATTCTAAGGGTATTTCCCGTTTAGACAATGTCGCTTAGTAAATTAAGATTCTCCCAATGATTCTAAGGGTATTTCCCAAGTCTCCTTTCCATTTAAGTTCCGGCATATTGTACATTTCTCCGCGTAAGCAACTTGTAAGCATTAACATTTATTTAAGAATAAATATAGTTAGAAGAAGCAACAGGATGCACATGCAGTGTAAATACCCAGTTTTTTAGGCCGCTAATTAATTTATTACACACTCCCTTGTATCTTTTTTGTTTGTGGCTTAGCCAAGTCATCATTATTTAAGGAAACATACATTCTATACACACACTCGCGGTTTGGGGGTGGGTGTGCGTGTCTCAGTCAAGCCTGCCTTGTAATTAAATTGATTTATTTGCGTATTTATGCATTCAATTAGATTCGATTAGGCCGGAAATGGGCGACTTCGAGCGGGTTGCACAACTGCGGGGGCATAAACCCGGCTTACGACCGGCAGGCAGGATGTGGTCTTGCTCCTCGGTCCCCGCTCTCCGCCCTCCGGATTGCGGCTGCGATTGTTTGGACACGCAACGCCAATCGCCCCCGAAATGGGTTTATTTTCGGAAATTGCTGTTTTACTTCAAGGATTCGGTTTTTTGGGCTTGTACCAAATTACGGCAACGACATGAAATGGAGCCAATATATATATATGGAGAAAGTATATATGGTCGGAGGGTGAGGAGCTAAGAAACTTGCCATTTTTTAGGGTTAAGCCTACATTGCTCTTGCTCCCGCTTCTGCTTCTGCTTCTGCTCCTGCTCCTGCTCCCGCTCCTGCTCCTGCTTTTGCTTCACCTCCTCCGACACCCCGCCGGTCCTCGGTTGCTCTGACGTTTTTGCGAAAACTGTGATTGTGGGTCACACCACCCGCAGAGCCGGTGGGTTCGGTGGGTGCGTCATGGGGATGCGTACGTATGCCGTGCCAGCAACATTGCCTGCCATCCGGCAACAATGGCAAAACTTTAATGAGTACAAGTTGCTGCCAAATGGAGGTAAAAGTGAAAAGACAGGCGGCAGCAGGAAGCAGGCAGCAGACAAAGTAGAGGAGGACCTGGCGCAAGGTGTCCTTGCTGGCTGCAGCGCATAGAGTCATACGAACCGAGCACGCCACCGACTGCGGACGGATTTGTTTTGTCGTAGAGAGGTGCTCCTGCAGGCAAAGGAGGAGCAGCAGCAGGAGTAGGAATTGCAGCAGAAAGTGAAAATAGGAGCAAGATGAAGCCGAAGCCAGGAGGTCCCGAGGCCAGCGGCGAGGACGAGGGCGAGGAGGAGGGCGAGGGCCAGGATCACCACGAGGGCGATCCCCGACCGCTGCCGTACGACTTTGAGAAGGAGCTCATCGAAAAGTCCAATCGCCACATCAGGCTCTACGATGCCTTCGTGCCAGTGAGCCAAGGTACAAAGTCATGTGAAATTCCTTCAGAGGATGCAACGATCTAGGGGGTTTGCTTTTCCTGTTTAATTAATTAATTTGAAATTTAAATTAAAATTTCGCTCATTACAATCACCTTATCTCTGGTCTCCAGTTTATCCCCTAACCCGGAAGTTCTACGCGCAGTTTGAGCAACGACAGCCGGCGAATCCGTTGCGTTACCTCCGCCACACGTGGCCAGAGAAGCAGCTGGAGCACCAGCGCCAGCTGGCCAGAGGTGTGCCCCTCCTGGAGTCACAGGTGTACGGATGGCTGCCGCTGCCGTGTCGTGATCGGGCCGCCGATTTGAATTTCCTTCACGCGCCCAAGCTGCGCTGCGGCATGACGGTGCACGGCGAGCGTTTGATGGCGGAGAGGATTACGGAGCGGCCACCGTTCAACGGACTCCGGTTCCTGCTCCATTGAGCCCTCATTGGACTTTAGAAACTTTGTGATTTATCGATCACTGTGACTTCAATTTTAGAAAAAACAGACTGCTTTCTGTGCTTATTGTAGCTTGAAGCCTTGAGGGACTAATTAAGTTGCCCAACTAAACCCTTAAACCTTAAACTTTAAAGATTTAACCTTTTTTTTATAGCTCAATGAAATTATGAAATTATAATATACATATATATATATAATACAAATCAGTGTTTTTATACCCTTGCAGGGTATTATAATTTTAGTCAGAAGTTTGCAACGCAGTG
>JAEIHY010018828.1:0-54710 GCA_018904565.1 Drosophila tsacasi
AACGAGTCTGCCTGCCATTCGAATTCAACGCGTAATTGTACAATGAGCAAATATGATAAGCAGCTTTCAAGTTAATGATGCGTGCTACGTGCATGCCCCACCACCACCAGCAGCCACCACCATCGGCGCGGCTCCCCAGCGCCCACTCGACCCCACTTATCGGCAGAAATCACAAATCACAAATCATTTTCATGGGAATGTTGAGCGTGTGCTCCAATTAGGCCACCAGCAAGCAGAAAGGGACGGAGAGTAGAGGGACACCGATTTGGATAATTCAAAAATATTGATTTTCCAAGTTTTCGTTTGGGAAATTCCAAAAAATCCCCGCTACTTGCAGGCATATCAATTGCGGCTTTTTAAGCTGCGAACATCGCACCACCTACCACCGCACTGAACCTCATTCCGCGCCATCGACAGACATCATTTTGCGCTTTTCATTAGCCAAATTAAGCTCTCAAAACTTTTGCTGGCGCCCAGGAAAATTTAATTTCCATTTCCATTTAAACTCTGTGTTTATGCAGAGAGGAGAGACAGAGCGCTGAAGAGGGTTAAGCTGTGGAGGATGAGGCGTGCTTGTCGCAGTCCTTGTCTTAGTGCCCATAAAATGTAGAAAAAAGTTTGCACAAAGAAGAAGTCAATTTTCGAGTTCTCATGCTAGCACAGAGAGAAAGATTCTGAAATGGGTTTAAATCCCTAATCCCAAGGTTGGTACTCTTTAAACACATACTTAAAATAAAGCAAGTAGGAATGCTACAATTGAAGGTGACTCAAAGTATTGTGTGAAACTCAAGGGAGCATGGACATTTCAATTTTACTTTGTTTAATTGTGCTCGAATTTATAAAAAACCCAAAATAAAGGGGGTGCAAGACAGAAGAAAATGTTGCTAGGAAGAAGTTGCACAACACAAAAAAAAAACTTAGCTGGGAACATGTTGATTAACATCTATTGGCGTTGTCAATATAAAAATAGGTGTTGCAGTAGTTGAAACAACAATTGCAATATATAAAAAACATAAGCTTATAAATATATATTTTAGGTAGGTCTATATTTAATTATATACATTTTAAGATAACCATTTATTATAGAGTTTAATGCCTCCAAAATTTTACTAAAACGTTTCAAGGTGCCTCCACATAATCTACACATAATCTGCAAAGATACTTCCTAAGCACTCCTGATGAGTTCTCCGGCAGCTTATGTAGTTTTGGTTTCCTCTAAAAAATCAAACTTTTTCCATATAACAAGTACCATTACTTTCCTTGCCATTTTCCGAGTGTGCCTGAATACGGCATCTGTAAAAAGATTTGCATGCATAGTGCACGGCACTGAAGTTGACCTAAAAGCCGGAGCAGCACAACACGGTGCTTCTGCTCCTGCGGCCAGCTGCAAATTGGTTTTACCGGAGGGTTTCTGGGTCCTGCCCAAGGTTCTGCCGGCTCGTTTGGCTTCGTTGCATTTCATTTCGCTGGCTGTGCATTGTTGTACTAGTACCAATGTATATAGCCTTAGCTTCCTGGTGCAGCTTGGCAGAGTGCAGTTTGCCGTTTCTGTGGCTGGTGCTCGCCAAGTGCCAACATTCATTAAACGGCCGTAAACAAGTGGCGCAGATTGCGTTGGAAACAGAAACCAGCCACGAGCGAAGGCGACAGCAGCCCCGCAAATGGATGCCACGTCCTAACGAACACGCAACAGTTCTTATTTATGAGCTGCCTTTCCTGGGTTTCCTGCATTTCCCACCACAAAGAGCTCCGAAAAATCGTAGAGAAATCAGTTTTGTAATAGTTTTGGTTTATGAGCTTAAGAAACCCAATTTTAAGTTAAGAATATATGTATGTCTTTAGCAAATAGTAGGTAAAACGTGGAAGAGAACATTTAAAACGTTTCGCCTATTTTCTTTGGTGCTTTTACCAAGAAAGAAAATGTTTTCCATATGCAAAGAAATATTTTAAATCTCATACTCATTGACAGATTTATTTGTTGATCATTTTGTATAATTTTTGTTGCTTTGTTCTGATTGGTCGAGGTTTTTCGGGTTTCCCTCTCAAAAGCTTAGTGTCAATTGTTCTCCAGCCGATCGACAAAATGAGCCAATGCCCACAAAAAAAATTATAGAGAGCGTGACTAAGCGCGACTGGATCTCTCATACCATTTAATATTTTAGCAAACAACTCGAACGAGTTTTCCTTGGAATGAAATCGATGGGGTAAGTGCGCTAACTGTGGCAGTGACTGATTCGGCGATGACAAGTTCCCCGCACTTCCTTAAGTCGCAACTTTGGGGCCGAGTTCCGGGGCAGGATGCATCGGAAATTGAGGCGACGGAAATAAGGCGGAAATATTATAGCAACTAGCAAAGGTAGTGACAATTTTGAGCATGTTAATATAAACTGACAAGCTTCACCGCAGTTGAAGGGAAAATGTAGAGCAAAGTAAATATATAAAAGTCCTTCCAATAGTTAAAGTTATTTGAAACAGGATAAAATGAATAAAAATGCTAACAGGGGTGGGGAGTAATAATAAATATCACACCTTAAGGTAAGGGTATTTCAAAGAAATTCATAATATATTGATACAATTTATTAAAGTAAAATTAAGTACTCTGCGTGTTCGAAATAATAACTTGCTGAGCCGAAAAATTACCTTATCCAGATGATATTTAAATTTGTGTTTAAGTAGTTTTAGTTTTGTTTAGGTTCTTTAATATACCTAATATACTTATTTATATACAAATAAATTGGGTTGATTCAGTTTTTAATTGAAAATCTCCAACAATCTTTGGACATTGGAGCAGAGAATATCCCACATTCGTTGTCAATGGCTTTCTAGTTTTGTTTGTTTGGTTTTTGTGTATCCATTTCCAGCTGTGCCCAGCGGAGGCTAGCCAAGGCGAGCGCATTTCATATTTAATTAAAATCGAGGCGCCCACTGACACCCGCAAACAAATACACACAGCCACACACACTTGCAGGCACACCAGCGCAACCGTATGCATAATACAACAACGATTTAAACGAGGAGTGACTGTGTGCGAGAGGGAGAGTGTGTGTTGCCGCAGCGACGTCGTCTGGAAAATGGTAATAACAAAACGCTGTGCAAATATTTAAAATCTTTCGAATGCCGCATTAATGAGCTTTTATTTTGATGGCGATAAGAGCAGTACACACCCACACAAGCCAACTTGGTAACAAATTATGGCTAATTCGCGATTGCTTTATGCTAAACAGATGCGAACAAAAATTGGGCAATATTTTGGCAGCAGGAAAAGGCAAAACAGAGTAAGTGCGGCGCCCACAGAAGCCACGCCCATCGCTACCCGCCCACATTTGCTGGCCAGACAGGCGTGGCAATTAAGGCGTGTGACGAAAACATTCCGCTGCCACGCCCACGAATTTTCCGCCAGCAGAGGATACGTGCACTGAGAAAACGAGTAATTTAATAAAATGGAAATTAATTATTAAAGAAAATGTTAGTATTAAAAGATTATTAAAATTATCTTTTAGGAATCTGTAAATAATAAACGAATATAAGATATAACTTAAAATTTATGGTTTTAATTGATTTAAATTTTAAATCATTTTTAAAGGAAATTTTAATATTATTAATTATTTTGTGTTTCATTATCAAATATATAAATATGAAATTTGATTTGAACGGTATCTTTCATCTATTAGATAAGATACAGCTGCGTAAGTAATAAGAAATGTGGAAAAACCAGAACTTGAGCCTTTTGGCATTTTTTCGCCATGTGCGTTTACATTGCGAATTGTCGGCATTTGTTAATAATTCTATTTCAATCAAGGCTCCCCTGCCCCAGCTTCGCTAGCTGCTTTTCGCTGCTCCCCGCATATTTCTCTTTGTTTTCGCAGCCATAATTCATTTCGCGCTTTGCTGGCGGCGCTGCGGTGAAAAGCGCGGGGAAAACATTGAAAGGGCGGCGAAAAATGCGAGGAATGCGAACAGAAACAAAAAACCACACACATACAGAATTGTGAAAAGCGAGGATCGACTGTGTGCATTTTCCACAGCGGATGTGAATGTGTGTGTGCCGGTCGTCCTTATTAAGTGGTTCGAGTGCTGATTTATAGCACTTTACCGTCCGTCACGGCAGTTATCCCGTCAGCCTCAAACTGAAGGACAGGACGGCACTCGTCCGGTGTCCTTCGTGTCTTTGGCGGCACACCCAGCTCATTCGCTTAAAGTTTTAAGCGCTCACTTTGCATCCGAAGTGGGTTTTTGCCAGATAAATGTTTTGCACGCGCATTACTCATACGCCACGTAGGTTCGATGGCTCCCTTTTTCCTGCTGAAAAGCGAGTTGAAAACAAACCGCACTTTACCTAATTGAAGCCGATAAAAAAATAAAAAAGAAAGTTGTTGATTAATTTAACCCGTGAAGTTGTATCCAGATAATATTGTAACGCCTCAATACACTCTTTTAAGATAATAATTGTCTGAGGATAACTTTTCCCTTTGATTAATAAAGGGTCCTTAAAAAAAAGTATGTATATTTTTTGATAATTAACTGGAGAACATAAAAATGGCTTTTCTGAATGGTTAACTTTGGGTAATTCAAATTAATTTCAAATATTCATATACATTATAATTTTACGCGTATATTTTATTATAATAAAATCCGCCTGGTTTTATATTTTATTGTTAATAAAACAAAAGACTAACTCAGCTTTTGAATTCTATTTAATCGAAATATAAGTATACTTATGAATAAATATGTATGTCTTTAAAGTTCATTTAAATTAGCTAAAAACTGTTTTTATAATATATATTTTAAATGTTGTAGTTGTTTTACTACAATAAAACCACAAAAAACTTAGGCAAATTTTTTTTAAGTTATAATATTGTAAATTATTAGAAATAAAAGGCAAAACTCACTAAGCTAGTGGATTTTTCATTATTTTTATGTAAGTCTATTAATTTAATAAATTATTTTTCTTTTAAATTCACATGAAATAGTAATAACAATTTATTTTAGAAATAACTAATTATATATTTCACATTAACGATCCTTCAATATCATAAAACTATAATAATTGGTCATAATAAGCTTAAAACCTTGATTTTATAATTTATTATGAATAAAAATCAATAGTCACTATATTAATAATAATAATTTGTTTATAAGCCTATTAATCGTTTGTTTCCATTTTATTGCTTACTTATTAATTACCTAAAATAAATTCACATTTGAAACTATAATACATACATAATAAATATCTCTTTAATTCACTTGAAAAAATAATAGTTTGTTTATATTAACATTCCCATCAGTTTATTTATTGATTAACTAAAACTAAAATCGCTTTTGAGAAATTGCTCATAATTCCGAAAATTTTCATCACGTTCTTTGTCAGTTTATAACTCATTGTCTTTCTGTCTAATTCGTATTATTTTCCTTTTGGCAAGTTGCAAAATTGACTTGAACTAGATTCTCCAAACTCGGGCGAATGTTTACACTAGCACTCAAAATATATTTCTTTCGCTGCCCATTCACAGAACAAAGAACGGAACGGATGCAATAAAAAGGTGCCAAGTTTGGGCCAAATTAATATATTTACGGATCCATGGATTGCCTCAGCAGACGGCCGTAATAGACTGGCTGTAAAATTGACTTATGGACATTACCCGCGTCTACGTGGGATCGCTTCGATCGCTGCCGGATTTGGATTGACCCAAATAAATTTTCCACCCAAATGGACTTTTCGCTTGGGTCAAGTGCAACAGCACCGGCCAGCGTTGGCCGTAAACATTTTATAGTTTCAATAAGTATAAAATTTGAGAGCCATTAAAATCGGCCCGAAGCATGTGAGAGCGGGAACGGCATTTGCATTTGTTTGTTGCCGTTCCTTGCCATTCTCAGTTTTCCTTCTTTTTTCCACCCAGTTTTATGTCTTCTAAATAATGTGCGAGTGAGCAAAGATTTCGGTACACGATTTTGTGCAGCATTGAGAATCGCTCGTGCAAATATAAACAAGTTTTTATGTTTGTACAGAGCTCAGAGACAGCAAATTACGCATACGCCATGTATGGCAGGAAGCTTTCGAAAGAAACCTAATGTTCACGATTTTAGTTTAAAACCTCACTGAGATAACCCTTTAGTTTAAATCGATTATGAACAAGTAACTAGAATTACTCTCTTAGATTGGATTATCCCCTAACCCGGCAAAAGTTTGTCTTTCATTAACACATTTCCGTTTCTGTTATGCCTTGCCCAAACTTTGTTAGTAGAAAGACATTTTGTTGCCATTTTCGTTTTGGCTTTTATTTATTTTGCTTGATTTCTTCACTGGCAGTAAATTGCGGGTAAACAAAAATGAAAGGAAATTCGTTTTCTCGGTACTTAATTTTATTTATAGCGAAAGGGAAAGCTCACTATAACCCTAAAAAATGTTTTTTGCCTATATTGAAGCGATGATTCTTTTATAAGGGATTTTCTTATTTGGGGTTGATTCTTTTATAAGGGTTTTTTTTAATTGATAAAAATAAAAGAAATGCCTAAGTTAATTTGAAGTTTAGTGTGTATTTTATATTGTTCATTAAGCATAAAGTGTACAATTATTATTATGATTCCCAAATAGTATTTAGTAATAAATTTCCGACCAGAATTTACTAGGCCTGCCTGCTCTCAAAGTTTAATTTCGTGTTATACATAACGTGTTTTTGATAACGTTAAACGTACAAGTATTGTGTACTATTATTAATATAAATAATTCTTAATTTACCCAAATAGGATTAAGTAATAAATAACCCCAAATTCATGTAAAGACTTTCATCTTTAACTGGTCCTGTCTGCTCTCGAAGTTCAATTCCAATTTCTGACTTTTCCTGCCACTGCTGTCTAAATCAACTGGCGATTAATTATTTGCCAATTTACCCTCATCAACTTCTTGGCGAGGCCTCTAATTAGAACGGCGCGAACGCTCAGCATGGGCTCGGCAGTGCCACGCCCCGCCAGGCCGCCCCCCGTAATAGAGAGCTCCATGTGTGCTCGCCACGGGTTGGGGGAGGCAGGGAAGCCACGACAATTTCAGGAAATTATCAGACATTAAACTCTTTATGAAAATGGTAAATAATGAACCTGGCGAATCGTAAAACTGAATGAAATACCGGCAGACATTTGTGCCTATATACGCATGTATTATATAGGTATACATATATGCACAAGAGTTTGGGTAATTTTTTAATAAGTATTCAACGTTTCTTCGAGCACATTTTCCAGGAATTCACCTGTGTGTGTGGGTGTGCGTGCGTCGTAAACATTTTTATTGGCCATTTTCAACATGAGAAGCAATGAAAGGATATGCCGGGCCAGGTCGGAAAATGCTTTATGACGGCAGAAAGACAGGGCAGAAGGGAGAGACAGAGAGCAGAGCAGAGGCAGAAGCAGAAAAAATGAAACATTTTCATTTCCATTTTCGTTCTCGCTTTCGTTTTTGTTGTTTGTCATGGCCCATTCAATTATCTTAATATTACGCATACGCCGCATGGGCTGCCAAAGCAATGTAAGAGGCGAGCTGGAACTTAGTTCGGGGGTTGAGTGTGATGTTGGCCATTACCAATGGAGAGAGGATGCCAGAGGAAAAACTAATTACCAAGAGCGGAGAGCGAGAGGGGGGGAGCGGGAGTGGGTTGCGAAAACAAACAAGACTGTCGAGTATTTCGGCCTGAATGCGTTTATTGATCCCGGAATGCGGCCTAAATGAGCCTGGGATTGTGGTCGGTTCGCGGTTCGCACTTACCTCCTGGCGAATTTCCAACGCAGTCCAGTATCCTGCACTCCCCCGGACGTCTCGCGTCCTTTTCTCAACGGATTCCGATTGATTCACAATTTATTTTCACTTCTTCATTTGCAATTTGACTTCGCACACAATACGCTTGGCTTGCTCTGAATTTAATAAACAAAATGTGTTGTCTTGGGCTCTGGTTGTTGTGGGTTTTACAGGGACACTCGCTCCTGACTTTGGGCTCGGCCCTAGTTGGGCATCTCTCATTTACATTTTATGCATATTTTAATTGCGCGCAGATACAGGCAGAACGAGTGGCGGGGGATACGAACCCGGAATCCGGACAGGATTCGTTTCCAGCAGCCACTTTTTGTAGCCCCGAGGCGGAAGCCAACAATGGATGGCGAATGGGTCCTGGGGCTCCTGCTGTGGTCATTGCACTTGGCACAATTTCTTTTCCACTCTTTGTTTTCATTTAATTGAAAATTAGAGCGAGCCGGGGGGCAACAACTTTGAGCTGTCCTGTGCAGGACAGGATTTGCATTTCCCCCAGTCCGCGCCGCTTTGTTTATTAAACTTCAATTAGGCAAGTTTTTTCCAATTAAAATTCTGCTCGCTGCAATTTTAAGGGTTCTCTCCACTGGCCGCTCCAACTTTTTCAAGTGGTTGGTTTAATTGGTTTTCGTAGCCCCTCTCGGGGGCTCGGCTCCATTGTGTCCCATATCAATCTCAGTCAGCTAAGCGACGACATTGATAAATGCAAGGGGGCACTTTAACCGAAGGAAAAACCACACGGAAAGACAATTTATATAATGGAGGGAACACCTCTTTCAAGGAAGCTAAACAATTTAAATATTAATATTTTGTGCGTATGGGATTGCTCTTTGTATCACTTTAATGAAAAGGGGGAAGGAAGCTGGCAAAACCCACACAAATCAACTTAAATTAGATGGTTGAATCTTATTATTCTGTACAAATAAGAAATCGGATTAAGTTATCAGTTTTCTATTCTAGTCTTATAAGAGAAAGAAGTCCTTTATGTGCTTTGATGATTTTTGAAAAGTTCAGTTTGCTGTTTATTTAAGTATTTATAAAAAAAGAGCAGCAAGAGGACAAACGAAAAAGCCAACTTGAGCCAACAATGAGTTTCAAATGAAATCTGCTAATAATGGATGGCTCTTATCCTAAGCAAATAAATTAACTCATAAGCTCAGAGGGTTGCAAGGTAAAATATTATGAGAGAGACCTTAAAAAGGTCAGAAATTTCTTAACTGCGCAAATATTCGATTTACCAAGGGTGGGATTTATAGTAAATATTTATTAAAATATAATGAAACCTACCTAAGCATTATCCGTGTCTTGAAAAGGAGTATTTCATACTCTTTTGTGAAATGTAACAATCCTAAGCGGCTAACACTTAAAATATTTTATTGGATGAGATATCTGTCATAAGTTAGAAAATTTTAATAAAATCCAATCTATGTAAGGCAGTTGCAGCAATTAAGCACCTGTTTACCAGGGCGGGGGTGTCTGGATGAGCCCAGAATAAATATAAGCAAATATAAACAACCCGCCATACCCCATCCCCTGATCATTCCCTGCTAAGGCCGAAACTCCGCCGCCTGTGAGCGTGTGTATCTGTGTGTGTGGAGGAGTAGTATCTGTGTGTGGGGGGTATTTCACTTATTTACACTTCACTTCGGCTGCTGCTTCTGCTGCTGCTCACTTGTTCGCGCCCGTTTTCAAAGTTTTCCCCTTTCCGATGGGCTGTGTTTTCCGGGTGCCACCTGCGTTTTCACCGCTGCGAGCACCAGACGCTTTCAACTTCGACGAGGAACTGAGCGCCGGACTGGTGGCTCGGAAAAGCCGAAAGCTTTCGGCCCAGAAACGAACTGGAAAATGGAACAAGGCACGGAGAACTGGGAACTGAGAACACGGAATTGGGAGAGCGGAAAAGCGCTCGCCTCCGGTGGCTGTTGCTGCTTTGTTTTCCTCATTTAAATGGGCCAGGAACGGGGCAGAAACACTTGTGGCTCAATAGCAGCGGCGGGCTGACCATGCTGCCGGGACCAGGTAGCTGGCAACATGGCCAAGATGTTGCTGCAGTGATTATGTGCTGATGTTGCCATGTGCACTTTTCCAGCTTTTTTTTATTTATTTATTTTGTATCTTGTTTTTTTTTTGTCGGTCAATTAATATCGGCGACCGCCGCGAGTGTAAACACTTTGCTGGCCATCTGCTTTGGCCAAACTGGCGGCCGATAAGATAAACAATACCTACGGCGAAACCGCTAGCTGCCTCATGTTGCTCGTTCCGATTTCTGGGCTCCTCTCGGCTCCCGGGCCACGCGGAGCAGTCGGAGCCGTCGGATGCGGCGAGCTTTAGGAGCCAGCGGCGCCTGTTTCACTTCCACTCCGTTTCCCGGAATAAAACCCCTATTAATACGAATCTCTTAGGCATCCGACGAGGTGACAATTCCATTTAAGAATTGCGGGCATAGCTTTATAAAGAACGAGGCAATTCCAAGCATTTCAGCCGACAATGAAAATAGTCATAGCTTTGTCTCGGGTTTGATGGTAGTCACTATTGGCAGAGTCCTTTGGAATACGAGAGAAAAGGAGTAATGTTTATCGTTATTCGGGCCAGGTACAATTAATGAAGCTTAAGAATCTGAAACATTGTTTAAGGATCTTAAAATCAATGAAAAGCATAGTAAAATATAT
This sequence comes from Drosophila tsacasi, assembly GCA_018904565.1. NCBI lineage: Eukaryota > Metazoa > Arthropoda > Insecta > Diptera > Drosophilidae > Drosophila > Drosophila tsacasi. Next base: position 10,462 of record JAEIHY010018828.1, read on the forward strand.
TCATATTTATTTAAGAAGTAAACAATTAGTCCGTATTCGTTTTGAAGTGTGTTTTCTAATTTAAAACCTTTACTGTTGATATTATATTTGATATTATATTTGTTTGGAAGAAGTAATCAATACTCTGTAGCTAATAAAAAATATTTTAATATGAGCTAGAGAAATATTAGGAGTTCAATAGATGTTTATTATTATTATAGATTAATAAGGCTTAAGCTTTGATCACCCTCATTATATTTGATATTCAGTGTGGTTTATTATAAAGATAATTGTAAACCTTAAAGGAATTTACTGAGAACAAAACAACTGACACACTAAGGCAAAGAAAGCCGATCGAAAGGGAGTTAAGTTAACGCAGAAATTAAGTTAATAGAAATTTTAAAAGTCTGTAACTTAAATGGCGGAGTAAAGCTACTCAGAAAATATAATAATGACCTAATTACTTCTAATAGAAGATGATAAAGCTTAGAGGATCAATTTCATTCAAAGTAAGAGCAACAACCATAACCTGATTTCGAAGTAAGGCCTCTCTAGGATTTGTGCGCCGCCAACGGATACACTCCATTAAGCCATCCCTCGCCGAACTTGAAGTGTAATTAAATAGTTAGAGTAATGAATTGCTGTTTTCGAGAGTTTACATAGACATTTACATAAAGGTCTTTATTACGGTGGCTGAAAAGTAGGTGTAGTTGGTAGATGCTGCCGCGGGGTCCTCGGAAACCAAGGCCAACGAACTTTTGTTTTTCGCAGGAGCAAAATGGGACAGGAATGTCGGGATGCCTCAGGTGGCGGTACACAGTCCTCTGTCCGTCTGCAGCAAATTAAATACGATTAGTCAGGCAACGGGTTGTCGGCGCTCCGCTGGGCATTAGCATAGGGATAGCGCAACCGAGAGGGATCTCCATCCCTACCCGTGGTCCCTGGGCTAAATCAATTTCTATAGTTAATAAGCCGCCCGCCCGCTGTGGATCATGCTGCGTGCTCTTTTCCCGCTGCTCGGAGCCTGGTAATTAAATGGATGTGTTCCGTTCTCGTGTGGCCCATTGTGTCATTGTCCTGCCCTCGCACCGCGCTTCGAGCATCCTTCATCTCGCCACCCTGTGGCTAATGCACTCGGTCCGCTGATGTTGCATAAATTAATTGATTTATCAAGTGCACGGCGGGCGGCTGGCCGGCCTTGTGCTAAGTCTTAATTAGCATTTTCTGCAACTGGTGGCGCACGGTGCGTATACGCAATTAATACATATTTGCCTCGTTAATTACCGACCCATGTACACAAGCTGGTCGCCCACACATTAGATAATGGGCCACACGTGGCCAGCTCCTTTCAAGGATTTATGGGCAAAGGGTCCAGCGTCGTAACCTCCATCCTGGCTGGCCGACCACCTGGTTAACGACCCATAAATCCAAACAATCTCGCTACGGCACATAAATTGCTCCAATTCAACGCAATAAAATAAAACGTCCAGATAATGCATTTCCAAATACCTAAAGAAAAATCAATTTTCTAAAAATATATTTTGAGCTTGAAAATTAAAGCTTGAAATGGTCAATATTTTCGACAATGGGAGGGGACTTACCCCCAAACAGAGGACGGGGAAGTCAAAACATTTATTTTAGTTGGCCACACAGCACATTTTGGCCAAAGTGCAAACGAAAAAGCTGGTTAACAGACTGCCGCAGCTTCTGCTGCTGTCAAACTTCCAAACGAAATTCTGCGGTTGGCAATTGAAATGCTTTTCGCATTCGAATTGTTTCGAAAGTGCTAATGGGATTAAACAGTTCCTGATGGGGATGATGATGAGCTCTCTTAGCAGGATTGGGTTTTAAAGTGGCAGAGTGATTATTTTCATACATATATTTTTGAGCATGCTGAACAGCTAAGGATATTAAGTGATTAAATTCGGAATTGTATAAGTTCTTGCGATAGGTTTTTAATAGAAGAATTCAACTTAAGTTCCTTAAAAATAAAATGTGTTAATATATACCCTTTTAAATATTTAATAAAATCTGTAGGTTTATAAAATGTTTTAAATTGTAAACGATTATTCAACATTTTTTCAATGGCAACTGTTGATATACAAAAAACAGTGTTACAGCATCTCCCATACATGTGCTCAGCCTGTCACTCTCATCATGATTCATTGAATGGCCAAAAAGGCTTAGACCTGGTCCTGTGAAAAAAAGAAAGGAAGACTCCGGCCAAAACCCGGTCGCTGTGGTGGAATACCACCTGTTTGGCTTACAGTGCTAATCCATCAATGGCAACAGGGCAGAAAGTGCCAACAGCAGCTCCGAGTGCTTTAGCCAAAAGCAAACACGGGCGAACGCAAAAAAAAGCCCAATAAAATTCCCAATGCTCTTGTTTAGAACAACAAGAGGAGGAACAGCAGCACAGGAGCTCCACCAGCTCCATTAAAATACATATTCGAAAAGCCCTAAAAATCCATTCATTCAGGTGGGTCGTAAAAGCGCGAATGGCCGCAAGCCACCGCCCACTTGACAAGGGATGCGGAATGGCAATGGCTCTCCATCATTCATCCACTGGGGATGTAGATTTTTGCCATACACTGTAATATCCTGCAATCTGGGTTGTTTGTATCTTCCATATACAGGAAGGAGCGTTTTTAGATTGGTTTACTTACTAGGTTTAAATTCTTTAAAATTATTCTATAAATTTTGTGTTTTATTTATTTATTATTCTGATTTATTACTTATTTTAATGAATAAAAAGATGTCGTCACATGAGTATTCAACTGTACTGAGTACACCTAGATCCGTCTCGAAGGACCACAATATTGGCATTAAACAAATAAAAACCCCTACGAAGTTTATGCTTTTCTAATACTTTCAACATTTTATTATAAAAAATAAGGGCATTTACACTTCGATTCCTGATCAAAGCTTACGCTTCCTTTTATTTTAGCATATTTCTTAGCAATATGCTCTCCGCTTTATTTATGTTCGCATTTTTACAGTTCAATAAAGTTCAATAAATTGACAAAGAGCACAGCGAGGCGACTTGCAAGTGGATTTCCCTGATAAGCGCACGATTGATCAAACAAATTAAAGTCCGCTGTCTGCCTCCAAAAGGAGATGCAAACAAGAAAAACAGATGCTGGCTCTGGTGGCTACTGGCTTAGCCGGTCCGGTGTCCTGCTCTGAAAACTGAACTGAATCTGACAGTGTCAGCGGGCAGAAGGTCAAAGCCGGAGCGGTGTCGGGCTGGCATTGATGGACGAGGGGTGGGGTTGCCGGGGGGTGGAATCCCCGTGATGACGGCCGGTGTATTGGGAAAACGGGACTGGAAACATATGCCAAGGTCATCGAAGCTAACATGTAATCTTTTTTAAGGCAGTTTACAGTGTTGGCCATGTTTTACATAAGATAAACTATACCAAAAAATGTAACAATGTATTTAATTCGCTTATTCTTTAAGCTAAATCTAATTTTTTTAAATTCTCGTATGACTGAAGCATATTCATCTTGAACTCAGTAGCAAATAATTGGTGTTATCATCACACTTTGTCAATTGGATATGCCAAATTCCGTTTAAATCAAAAGGAGAAATCGGAATTTCAAATATTTTGTTGGATCAACTCAACCAAAGCGGCACTTGATTTGCCGGGACAGTTCGAGGACCCTCTCTTCATCTTTTTTCTCTGGCTGCATGGAAACGATTGTCATTGTCAGTCATCGATGTCCTGTCCTGGTCTCTTTCTTTTTTTTGGGTGCCCTTCATTTGACTTCATTCTGGCTTTCACGCTTCATATCTATATCTAAATAATGGGATGTCACTTTTAATTTGAGCCTCGATTTATATGGGCCTAGTCCCCGGACTATCCCCGTACCCATGGCGAGCTCCGTCTTATTTCCAATAAAAAGGAAAACGAGAATGACAAAAGGAGAGAGAGGTCATCTTCATTGTGCTTATCAGATTCGTCGAAGTACAGGGACACTTGTCCTTCGAACTCACTATGGATACTCCCACTCACTCACAGAGAGTGAGGGCCTTATCTCTGTTCGTTTAAGAGGGACGCTGGCGAGCAATTAGGTCCGTGGTCCCCGCAATTTAATTGTTATAAATGCCAAGGCTGAATGCGAATTAAGTAATATTTATGGAAGGCGGCGAAAGGATATTGGTGGGGGCGTTGAGAATGGCAGGAAACTCTTTCCACGCGTCGAAGGATCATTAATAACAGTGGATTTTGCACTCAAACAGCTGACTCTGCGTGGGTGTTCGTGTTCTGCGGCATGTGAGACTCCTGGGCCGGGCCATTATCCTATTACCATTAATCTCATGCACAGTTTGGCGCCTCAAGAGCGGCATCTGCTATCTAGTCCTGGCCTCGCTGTGATTTCAATTAAGCAGCCAGCAAAAGGGGGAAAGACAACAAAAAAATAGAAGCCAAGCAGCCGAGTTATGAAGATAAATGTCACTCGTCAAGTGGCAATCAATTAGTTAATGCTTTCAAGGCTCTCAAAATGCCTCACGGGACATAGTTGGCCCCTTGGCGCACAAATAAACTTCAGAGACTCTCGGGCTCGGAGACTTCGTGTTTGTCACAGAAATTATTCAATTACCAAATTAAATTTAATGCCCCGTACTTCGGCGGAGAGTGAAGGACGAAGCGCTGCTTTTGATCCCACTAAAAGCTTTAATAACTGAAAATTGCTTTCACAAATTTGTCTTCGAACCGAGCTGGAGAAATGGGGCGGAAGGGGGAGGCCAGAGTGGGGTAGTAGGGCAGAGGAGTCTGAAGGAGCTCTGCCCGCATACCTGAGCAAACATTTTTCTCATTTCGGTGTCGTCCTCGCCCGTGACCAAATATTTAAAGGCATTCGACGTGAGTCGCACTCTGAGTTCGCGGAGCAGTTCACGAGTTCGGGTTCGAAGGCGAAACGTTATCGACTTTTTGCCCCGCTGCATTCCAAATTAATGTCTCTATCTACCTGGGCTACGTCGTCGAGCATCAGAAATCCAATTATATTCACTTTGTGCTCCGAAGAGCTCCTGCAACGCGCGCTCTCCGTTAAGTGAATCCCTGAAAGGTGCGCCTCTGAGCCATTAACTAATGCCGAAATCCGCTTAAAAATTTAATTTTTTTCACCTTTCGCCAACTGTGCCGCTCTGCACGCGTAACGAAATAAAAGGGCTGCCCGAGGGGACGGCGAATCCGCTTAGTCAGTCACCTGTTCGGTGCGTGAATTAAATAGGGTCGAGCCCCGAAAAAACAAGGGAAATCATTTACATTGAGATGTCAAGTCGAGCGGTGATTTTAAGGCTATTTTCGGACTTATTTGGCATAAGTAGATTTATTGATTTATGGAGAAATGTAAGCACTACCCTTAAGTAACCATTACCATTATAATTTTATTTATTACGAGGCAATGAGGAAATATTTAATTTTAGGTCGATTTCTACTAAGTTATGGGAATTAAAGCCAAGGTAGAACCCTTGATATATCTTTCTCTGCGAGTAAATACATTATTGAATTGCTTGTTTTGAGGTACAATTACTATTTCCCGTGTTTGTTGATAAAGCTGATATTTACCTGACAGAGTAATTAATATTGGGCATACTTTTGGGCAGCTATGGAAAAGCATTATTAAATAGTACCTTCAAATTAAATAATAAACAGGTTTATATAGCTGATGTTCATATGAAACTTTTATTTTAAGTTTAGAAAATGTAAATTATTTTATTTAATATATTTATAATATTTATTTATGATCTTTTATGAGCTTTTCCAAACCAAAACGATCACCAATTTAGACTCTCTAAAAAATTAATACCAAAAGCTTTACAAAAGCTTCGATAACACAATAAACTTTTTTTTTCTTTACTTCTCTATATTTCTCCCAATTTTTAGTTACTTTTCACCGTTTGCCTTAGCCGGTCGCCTCTTCGTGAGTAAAGTAAATAGCGAGAATTATTATTTGTTCGGTTTGTTTGTCACACGAGTTAGTAATTAACCCATTATATTTTGTTTCAGTTGCCCGAATAATGTCGTCCAAGCCCGTCCTCTACTACGCACCCCGCAGTCCCCCCTGCCGCGCCGTTCTGCTGACCGCCGCCGCCCTGAATCTGGAGTTGGATTTGCGGTGAGTTTTTATAGATAACCAGCTCTGCCTGATTTTTTTCTGGCAAACCGGCTCCCCCGCTGATGGCCTCTTCTTTAACCCGCACTATGAGCGATGAGTAACTAGAGACCCACTTTAAAATGTGTATAGTTTTGGTGAAATATGAACAAGTATGAAAGCTATAGACGAGAATGACTGACTGTAAGATACCCATTACCCAAAGTATTGGGCTTAGGTAAAATTAAACGATACATGGCTTCACTTCGTTTAATTGTGGACAAATTTATAAAATACCTTAATTAAACAGGAAGGAAAGCAGAAGAAAATGTTGACCACTTACTGCTAAGAACATGTTGCGCAACACCTTATAAAGATCAATGTTGCTAGCAGCATGTTGAAAAACACCCAATAATGCTGCCAACACAAATGTAGATGTAGATAAAGTCCAATAATCACATAAACTTTATTTGTCTAATAACTCCTATGATTATTATTCGAATTTACTAAATTATAACAGCCTTGAAAGAAATGGGTATCAGGAATAATTACATTTTAAGATATGATAGAAATTCAAGTTTGATAACGCTTTTAATCATGAATTTATGAAACTAAAAAAACAATCAATAATTAAATCTAATTCTCTTTATAAGTTAATTAATTTGTAATTTATAGAAAACAATATGTCCCTTTAAATATTCCTCTCCAAAAAACCCCCCTAACCTTTCATCCTTATCTCTCTCCACAGCGTTGTCAACGTGAAAGGCGGTGAGCACAAGTCATCGGAGTTCCTCAAGCTGAACCCTCAGCATACGATCCCGGTGCTGGATGATAATGGCACCATTGTGAGCGATTCGCACATCATCTGCAGCTACCTGGCTGATAAGTACGGACCCGAGGGCGATGACTCTCTTTATCCCAAGGATCCGGTACAGCGGCGCCTAGTGGACGCCCGTTTGTACTACGATTGCGGTCACCTGTTCCCGCGTATCCGGTTCATCGTGGAGCCAGTGATCTACTTTGGCGTTGGAGAGGTTCCCGAGGATCGGGTTGCCTACTGCCAGAAGGCCTATGATGGTCTGGAGAGTTGCCTGGCCAGTGGACCCTATCTCACAGGTGAAAAACTGACCATTGCGGATCTCAGCTGCATTGCCTCGGTGTCCAGCGCGGAGGCCTTTGCTCCCATAGAAGCGGATCAGTTCCCGAAACTAAAGGAGTGGGTGAAGCGCCTGCAGGCTCTTCCTTACTACCAGAAGACCAACCAGGAGGGTCTGGATATGCTAGTGGGCCTGGTTAAGGGATTGCTCGCTGAACGTCAGCAAAAGTAAGCCCAAGCAGTGGTGGAAAACAGCATTTTTCTGAAGTCTTTGATGATATTAAACAATGTTTTGTGTTTTTGTAATGTTGAAACATTAAAAAATATTGTGAAAAGTAAAAATTTTATTGTGAAAATGTGTATGTTTATATATAATTGAGACATTTTTTGCCAGCTGTTAGTTCACTTTATTTTTTTTACCAAAGACTCTACTTGAGGCAATCAATCAATACCGGGCGTAATAAAAACATGAGTTTCATTAGACAGCAGCCGAGGACGATGAATCAGGAGCCGAACAGCAAACAATAATAGGATATCCCATCCAGGACGAGGTGGCGGAGACACAGACAGCGACTGCGACAGTTATGTGCAGCTGGTCGAAAAGTAATGGCAAAACTTTTTTATGGCCAAAAGCAGGCTGCGGAGCAACCAGTAACCAGTAGCCGGCAGCCAGTAACCTGAACTTGGCAAACTCTTGGACTCCATGGACTCCACGGACACGGACTCATGGACTGCGAACTGGGTTCTGTGAAATTCAAGCCAGAAAGTTTTCTTTGGGCCGCTTCTCCTTACCCTGCTTGTTGTTCTTGGTTGTTTGTTGTTTGGCTTGCCCGTGTTGTTGGTGTTTTCTGTTTGTTTTTTGTTAGCGCTCGTTGTTCTTGTAGTTGTTGGTGTTTGGACGTTTGGCTGTTCCCGTTATTGATTACAAGCCGTAAGTGATCGTCTTTATAGTTGTTAAAGCTTCTTTGGCTTGTTGCGGCAAAACTCTTGACTCTGGCTCCCACTCTTGCGCTGACTTTGGCCACTTAAACGGAAATAAGTTGACGCCGCACAGCCATAAAGTGTGCCATGGATTTGCTCTAACTTATGGTGGTTTTAAAATTGCCCAGGTGCGGGAGAGCTATCCTCTTAATTTTGTCTGCACTTCTATGGGAGGAGGTATCTGTGTCTGGGGAGTAATAATTCATTTTTCAATGATGCTCAGGTCGACATATTTTACTTGAAAAGGGGATTATTTAGCTTAATTTCCACATTATTTATTGTATTAATATTATTCCTTGACTTGAATTTGTAACTATTAATTTATTACTACATTTTTTTGTTGCCTATAGAGGGTGCGAAAGAAAGCACTTAAAAATTCTTTAAAAGGTGTCAAAAATTAGATTTACTTCGTCAAAAACCTATTTACTCTGAGTTGGGTCTCTCAAAAAATTGCATTGTGGAATTTTAACATTCCTTTATTGGTTTTCAAAAACCCTAGTACTTTTTAAAGACCCTAGTATAATCTTTTATCAGCTTCATATATATTTTGTTCACCTGCCAGAACAACCCATAATCTATTTTATTAAAAACTTTCCATAAAAGTGTTGCCAGGCTTAATAAACGCGGCAGTGTGTGAAAAAGTGCATTGCATTTTCCACAAGGGAAAACTAAGTTTGTTTTTATTTTGGATTTTGCATCCAAATATTTAGCTTTTTTCCACTTAATGCATCCAGATACATGGCCGCGCTTGGCTTTCAGAAAACGCGATGTGACACTTCACTCTGCACTTACGGCCGGAGGCCATTGTCGATCGGGAGGGGGACTGGGACGGGACTGCTCTCCGCCCGGAACTCGTAACCCAAAACCGGGAGCCATCAGCCACAGGGAGGCACTCAGTTCCGATTAAAGTGCAACACTGCGCGACAAAAGTTTCGCCGCAGTCCGTGAAACTGGATTTGGGCCACGTTTTATCGTGTTCTTTTTAATTTCTTTTTTTTCGGCAGAGTGAAATTTCCAAATGCCATTAACTGTGTGGGTAAAAGGTCGGGGCTTTTCTTTTTTCCCTTCACCGGTCTCTGTGTGTGTGTGTCTTTGGGATTAAAATTTAATGCCGCAAAAGGAAAAAGGCAACCTAAGCGCGTGCCGGTGAGGAAAAGTAAGCCGTCGGGCCAACTGTAGCTACTCATGATTAACGATGCCTTTTTCGGTGGCTCGCCGCCAGGACCGTCAGGACCTTCGCCCATTTCCGGTTCGTTTAAAGTTGAAACGTCGCTTGGCCATCTGTTTGCTGGCCGGGCTCCGCTCCATTGTTTGCTCTGCGGTTGCGGTTTGTTTAACAATGAAATTAACTTCTCCTTGCTGCCAAGCCAAGGTCCAGGTCCCGCCATTGTGCCGATAATAATATTTCCAAGGAATCGGCCAGTAGTCGCCATTGAACCCTGGAATCAGAATAATTAAACTAATTGGCATACACATTTATTGTGTGCAAATCTCGATTTGGTCCTGGTCCTGCCTCCTCCGCTTGGACTTTGGTTTTCGACTAACAAGGCCAATCAGCAGCGTTAACGATTTGGAAGTTCGATATGTAATTATGACATTGGGACATTGCTTTCCAATCAGGGCAATCAATCTCGGGAGTGTAGTGGTGGGCAGGTACGTCTTTTGTACCCATCTTGGGCTTAAGCGTGGTACAATGTGGAAAATTAAATGGTGTCAAATTTATAAAGGATAATTTCTACAATGATTATTCATGATGTGTTTGGTAATACTTTTAATTTTCAATGTCAGGGAGTAATTTATTACTTTTAAGTATTTGAAAGCATATCAGTTTTCTAATTATAAATCTTTTTAGGTAGGTATTATTTTCCTAAATTGCTTAGAATAGAGCACCCAGCCTTGTGGCTAGGTACACCTGTAGTTAAATGTATATCACTTTTAGGTCACACTTAGGTCAGAGCTTATTTCCCTAACAATCTAGGGACATAATTTGCTTTTACCCTACCCTGTGTCTGGGTACACCTGTCCCTGTACTCATCATCTCTGGCCACAGGGGAGTGAGCCCACTTGCCCTCGACATGATTCTGCTCTTGAGTTGAGTTGGACAAAGGACAGGTTCTCATGGGGAATTCATGTCGCCACTCAATGGCCGGACATGAAGCGTTGATGGCCCTGCTCCGTGTACTTGTCCGTTTGCCCGGACATTCGTTGGCAATTCGATGTGAAGTCGGACACTTGCTTCCATAATGCATAATGGGTAGAGGGAGCGCAGCTGCTCTCAGAGCTAACTAATCGCCGGGCAATAAGTACAAATCTGTTTTGAAAAACTAACCCAACTAACGTTCTCTGCCCTTAAGGGCGAGTGCACTTGTCTCCGTGTGTGTCGGTGAGCCAGGACAATGAAAGGCGATTATCCTGCTCAACTGTCCGGCTGTCTTTCCACCCGAAGGCCTAGCAGCCTGAAGGCCCGAAAGCCTGATGCCTGGCTGGCTCCTGATAAACGGCTGCACAAGCTTCTGGCCATTGTGCGAGCGCATCCTGCGCCAAACTGCCAGACTGCCAGGCTGCCAGGACCCGGGCCAGGATTCAATGCATGTTGATTAAGTGCTCGCCATTCGAATGCCGCCTGCTGACAGCAGCAACATTTGCATTTGCATAATTGGATATGTATGAACGGAGCGACTTGATCTGTAAATGCAGATTCCCAGCGGCGCGGCGAGTCCGAGAGCCGAGTTTCTCATGGCCGTTGACATGCCACTGCGCTTACATTTAATCAATAGTGGGAGGAGCCCAAGGGGGAGGTCCTTCGCACACACACACATACCTGAAAGGAGCTCTCATATCTTAAAGGGTAAATATTCTTAGTCAGCTTGTGTAGTTGTGAATTAAAAGATAAGCTGAGGGCATGCATCTACCTTTTTATTTACTTATTAAAATGTATTTATTTTAATATTTACTTTAAGCTGCAAATATTTTTCACAGCCTCATATATGTATATATATTTCCTGCATCCTTCTCCTCTGTAAGCCACGTTGTTAACGCTGACTAATTAATTGGTAAAATGTGTTAAAAGTGTAATCTTTCTGGACCGGAGCATGTTGCAAGTGTAATTAGCTCTGAATAATGGAGCAGCGTCAGCCGAGGATGTGTCGGATTTCAGGGCTGTCGTTCTTTATTCATTACCCATTAGCCGGCGGCTTAAAGAGCCGAAAATAAAAAAGAATGAAAAAGGCAGGCGCACACACACTTTTCAAGGAATAGAGAGCAACAACGGCAGCAATTATAGACAATAAATTCGTTGACACTAAGTGCTCGACAAACTTTTCCAATTAGGGGCAACAACAGGCGAATTATTGCCCCGCGGCAGGGGCAGAGAAATGGGAACAGAAATGGAAATGGAACGGGGGGCTGGGCTGACTTGCAAATGAATTCATTCAGCCATATGACTCCAGCCATGTCCGGGACTGATTACAGGCCGCCGGCAGGTCCCAAGCTCCCTGCTTTCACGCCGTTTTCACGCATCCGCCTCATTGCGCTTCGCCTGGCACTTTGGGTGCCGCCTGCCTGCCCAGAATTCCGGCCACCAGCCGTCTGCCTTTTCGCCACCTCGAGTCCTCGGCGCCTCGCCAGGCAATCTCCTTAAACCAATTAACTTTCATTTGCCGCCGCAGCACGACCACAAAATTTAGCCTGCCAGCTTCATTTACGGTTTGATTCGTGTGTTTACAATGTTTGGCCAAGTGGGAGTATGACCTGGTTTACCCCGCATAAATCAAAAAGAGCCAAGCCGTGCCATGCATAACGAAGGCTGCGCTGCATTGGGACTGCAGTACACTGCTACAAAAACTTACTGGATGTTGTTATGAGAAAATAGTTATTTAAGTAGAAAACACCGTTAAGGACTTCTAAAAATATGTGTTGTTTTTGTAAAGATTTACGCCTTTTAATAAAGTAAACGACTCGGAAATATTCTGATATATGTTCATTCTAAAAAATTCTACATGTATCAAGGTACCTCTAATCAATGTATCTTTTCCCAGGTGAAGCACCAAATCGCCATATTTGTATACTCGTCAAATACACCCAAGATAATTCCACCTTGCATTCTTCAATTTGTAAAATTGGGATCTTGTTGGTCCTTCGAGCCGGACACTCCAGCGCTATTGCCCAAGTGCCACCACATATGTATAATATATATTTATACTATTTACTTTATATACATTGATGTTCTTGATTCGATATAAATGAACCATATTTTGTGATTTTTCTCACTGCAACAAGGACTGCAAATCTCCGGGGCGGTCTTCATGTTTTCGTTTGTACAACACCAGGAGCCAGCTGCCAGCTTCCAGCTTCTAGTTGCCCGCTGCCTGTCGCCAGATGCAACCTTCCTGCTACCAACACACACGCCAATATTCAGCAACCCTTCTGCCCCACACAAAAAGCTTTTGTAATTGCCTGAATCATGGCCCACATGACGTATACGTGTTTTGCATACAAGATTCGACCGCTCCTACGATTCCCGCTACCACATTCACCCATCGCTCGCTATCACTCTTTGTCTTCCCCACAATTTTCGGGCAGCTTTTGTAATTGCTTTTGACTCGACCTGCGTGCCAGGTGGGAGCAGGTGGCAGGTGGCAGATACCACGGAGCAGGGGAGGCCCTGCTTTAATTATGAGCATTATTCCTATTGAAAGGAGGGCGTCTGCCTGCGTGAATGCCATTCCGAGCGACAACTATGCTGAACTTTCGGGACCAAGGGCTGAGGGCTGAGGGCGCTTCTTAATAACTTGGCAACAAAGCATCAGCATTCCCGACGCCCCCAAAGAATGGAGATAAAGCGGGAATTAATTATCTTTCGACTTTGACTTTATTTAAAAAAGTTGTTGTTTTTATTATTTTAGCGCAGATTAATTTCGAGTGGAATAAACGTGAGTCTGGCGAACTCTCACGTCGCTTAATACAGTGAGTGCTGGAATTTACGTGAAACACCTGTCGGAAATACATCCCTAGCTTTGAATTGTGAACTGGAGGGCACTGGAAAAAGTTATAATCAATTTAGCAAGTATTAAATATTAGTTAAAGTAGGTATTACATAGTTTAAAAACAGGGAAATATACTAAAATCATTTCCAAGAATTGTAATCTAAGTTTATTCCTGCAAGGCTTTAATCCAAATCTTAGGTGTATCTGATTTTTGTTTGTATCTTTAAAGTTTTATTAGATAGATTTTTATAGATATACATTTTTCTAAAAAACCGTTCTTGAACGCAGCTTTAATTTGTACCCTGTTCCCCTCCTCCTAGGATACTTCTGGCTCATGTTAAACCATCATAAACTTCCCGAATTCATTCTACAAATCTACTATCTACCATTGTATATATTATCCACTTGAAATCGATGTTGTTTTGTGTGTGAAAATGGGACCGGATGCTGGGGCTGCCCAATTCAGGAAGCTCGGGAATGAATTCGTATTTAACTTTGTCTAATCCTCGTTAGCATTAATTTGGCCAGTCCAGGTGTGTGAGTGTGAGTGTGTTTTTCCCGGAAGCAGCTTCAGCATGGAGCTGGGGGATTTCATTTTCATTTTCGGCTGCGTTGGTAGTTGAGGCATGCACGAGGCCCACAAACACACGCATTATTCAGGACGCATTACTGAAGGCCATTGTTATCCGCACTCGTTGTTGCTATTGTTGTCGACGGATGGCAGGCAGGTGTGTGCGTGAGTGTGTAAAGTTATTAAAACCATTCAAAACGTTTGCTTTGGATTCAGATCCCGATTTCCCCGCCCATATACTCCATACATGCTATATATTGTACGTGCGGCCATGTGTGTGGGCGTGTAATTTGCATAACTACATGCCAGGACCAATCCAGATACTGGCAGGATGTGAATAGGTTTCCGGCGACCCAACAAACCTATCCTCCGATAGTCCCAAACGAGGACACAAATACACACAAAACGCCGCTCGGAATAACATAACCGTTGCAAATTAGCACACAATGGCAGGTGTAAAGAGACAGGGAGTCAATTCACTGCGACGAGCATTGTTAAGGTCCTCGTTCCTGGATCCTGTTGCTTATTAGAATCGGATAATCGCCTGACTGACAGCTCCGGCTGACCCAGCACTATTACATTTATTGGGACATTCACATTCCCGGGGCTTTGCTTACAAATTACTGGATTAGCTGCACACAAAAGGCAGATATTTGCCATGTATATATTACCGAAATTAGCCTAAGATAATGAAAACCGATATGTCTCAGGGGTAAGAATCGTTTTAAGTACTGCCAAACTACTACCTTTAGTTTGTAATAAATAAGCAATACCATGTAGCAGTTTGTAGTAAACTCCCACTGTAACAACATTGTGATCTGAGCAAGAATGAAAACGAAAAACCAATTAAAGCCAGAAATGTTGGTAAGAGGGGAAAAAATCGACTTCATCTCTATAAAATAACATGTTTATGGCTGGCGAAGTTGAGGTTGCCTTGCAGGTTGCCATCAAAGCGGTGGTTTTTATGTTATTCCACAGGCAGGGGAGCATTTCCCTAGCCGAAGACAATGTCGGTGGAAATGCCAGTGAAAATGTGTCAGGGCCAATGGCCAGTTGGCCAATGCCCGCAACCTGCAACCTGTTGGTGGCCTTGTCAGGAGCAGGAGCTTGTCCAGGCTCCCTGGGTGGAAAGAATGCCCTTTTTTGGTTTGTTAAATGTTTCTGCGGAATATGAGAAATTGGCTTTGCGGTCTTCCAGTCAAATGCACCTTGAATTCGTTTGTATTCGTTTCGAAATTCGAACCCAATGGTGCGCGGCCAGAAGTGGCATGGAAATTCATTAATACACACTCCGCTTGGCTAACAGAAACTAATTTCGTTCGACTCCGAATGTAAATGCCTTTCGTGTGGCTTTTGTGGTCCCTTTTCTCGATTGCCTTTTGGGCACTCGCAAAAATAATTCCCAGGAATCTCTGCTTCGAGCGAATTTTGGGGAAACTGCTGGGGAAAATATGATATTCAATTAGAAAACAAAATAAACCTTTCGGATATAATAAAGTAAAGTAAGTAAAGCTGGAAAAGTACAATTATACTTTGATTTCCATCACACAACAAGACCTGTAGTCTCCTGTTATTTCTGTATAACCTCCACTTGCATTACCTTAATTTAAATACAAAACACAAAAGATTTCCCTGTAAAAATAATTGAATTTTGTTTCGTGTGCATTGAGGTTGGTCCCGAAAAAAAGGAAGCTAAATTTAGAACGTTCCGTGCGACGCACAAAATGTCTTGTTTTCACTGCATAAAAAGCACATTTGTAATTTGTTTGCCGGGAATTTTCGGGGTCTGCTCCTGGTCCTGGCCGTGGTCCTGGCGCTTTGGCTGCTCCGCAGATTTGGTCGCCTGCATGTTTCACTCTCGGGCGAAATGTACTTGCATAATTTATGCGAAATCAGCGACGTGGCTGAAAAAACAACCCCACAGGCCACACCACAACACACATACCCTCCGGGTGAGGGGAAGGATGGGGAGAGGAGCACTTTATTTGCCAGCCGGTGGCACGTAAAATGCTTTATCCCCGATTCATTGTCACCGAAAAGATGCTTTATCGCTGCCAGACTACAAATTCCAGCGCAGCTAAAAATATTAACGCTTGAATCTCATACTAGACAGGTATAATATCTGGCAGGTGGAAAAGTGGGTGGCCCTGGGGGCGGGCGGCTTTGAGGACATTGCTGCAGGGCAGGTATGAACAGGGAACAGGGAACAGGGAACAGGGAACTGGAACTGGAACGGGAGTGGGAGCGGGAGCCGAGACTGAGCCCGCATTTATCTTCTGGGCGGGGGAAAAACTTTGTCTTTAGTCATTCAATCCAGCCAGCCAACACGGACGCTTTTTTTCGGGGCGGGATTATGGATAATCACCTGGGCGAGGAGCAGAGAGGAGAAAGATGATGCCCGAGCAGAAGACGCATTTGTTTTTATCGCACTTTTTACTTTGTTTGGGAACAGAGAGAAAAATTAGCATTACCTTGGGAGTTTTAGGTTTATTTCTTTATTATGTAAATAGTCTAAATATTTTATTAAATGTTAAGGTAAGATTAAAGAAGTATCACATGTCAATAACAATAAGAAGGAATCCGATCGATATAGAGTATAAATGTCAATAAAGGAAGAACATACTAGTTAAAGCCAAATAAATATCATATTATTTTATTAATTTTTTTTGCAGAATACATAATTATACAATAATCGATATTTGAATAAATAGAAATTTTGGGTTTAAAAAGAAAAGAAGCAGTTTATTGTATAATTTTGCCATATTATGGCGTAATTCTTACTATTCATCTCTTTGCAGGTTCCTAAAAAAATATATTTCAGAATAGAACAACAATTAGAATATCACCGAAGTAGATTTGAAGTTTTTGATTTTTCTATGTGCAAAAAACGATATTAAATCGATAAGCAGCGACCTGTTATCACTCTTGTTTGAACAAAACAATACAAACTGACAAGTAAATGTTAATGTCGATTTTTGGATATAAAGTCATAGGACTTTTTTATATACAACACATCGATATCAAATCGATAAGCAACGATATTTTGTTCAGGTCTCAAGGAAACATCTATAAAGGCTTACTGTACTTTTTTTTCAAAATAAGACAGTTCAATTTAATATTATAATAAATTCCCTTTATTTTCGTCTCTAATTGATGCCGTTTATCGATCACTTTTCGCTCAATGCATTTACGCTTTCCATTCACTTTGTTTTCGCCTGTTTATTTTTGCATAATTTTCTAAGCGTCGTGCCTCAGTTTTAGTACATTTTCATTTACCTGGCGTTGTGTGTCACCAGAGAGGGGGGGAAGGATGGCCGTGCAAATTTGTTTACCTTCGTGCGTGCGCAAGTTTTTCCAGATTATGCAAAAGTTGAATTTTTCATTGCATACGCTCGGGCGTATTATCCTCGCCGCGTGTCAATGCGATACAACAACAGAAGGCGCTCCGTCGGCGGCCATTTCATTCCTTGGGAAATTCAATGAGACACCCGCCCTTACCCCCCTGCAGGCCCAACAAGGCGTTTATATTAAATTGTATTATTCGGTATTTTCTTTGGAGGCGGGAGCCCCATTTCGTGAGGCCTGTGCTGCCCACGGGCCGAAGATGTTTACTTTGCTGTATTTTCTGTAAACTTGCCGCCGGCGAAGCTATTGCCACTGCTGTTGAAGTTGTTGTTTCTTTTTTCTGGGCCCAGGACTTGTCAGCGTGCCAGGCAAATGAGTTTACGAGCGGGGAGAGAGAGAGAGAGAGGAAAGGAAAGGAAAAGCGAACAAGGAAGGCAAAACTAACTTTGTGCACATCTTACTTAGTTACAGGCCGCCCTTGTTTTCTGTCCCGCCTCTTGTTCGACCCTCTTCTGCGGCGTTTAGTAGGTTCCCCCTTTCACTGGATACCAGAAAAGGATACTCTTCACTGGGTCAAAGGACTACTTGCCAATAAGTTCCCCTTTTTTAATGCCCAGAACTTTAAAGCTTAAGTTGGCACAACTCAAATGTTTTTATATAGGAAATAAATACTTCGAACTGGTAAAACTATGGAGTCCAAAAATTAAGATGCTTTAAGAGGAAAGTATTATTCAAAGTATAAAGTATTAAGAAAAACCATTCCCCCAATCTTTTGTTTATTATAAAAACATGTATTATTTGATTTTAAGAAATTATACTTATTAAAAATGGCTAACTGCTTTACAAATATATACATTTTGCAATATAAATATTTGAGAACTCCGTCACCTTTATGTACATATTTCAGTTAGCATATTAGTTCCTTCGGTCTTTCCCAATTCAACAGCCTCCTTGGTTCATCCTATCTTTAAAGTCCTCGGGTTCGCTGGCTTGGCCTGGAAAAGCAAATTTCAAACATAATGAGGGTCAAACAATATTTGTGATTTGGTTTTTTTCGGGCTCTATGTTGTTAGCGATGCTGCCATTGTTTTCTTTCCTTCTCTTGTTTTTTTTTCTCAGGCCACGAAACAACATTACGAGTTTGTATACATGGCGTACATGTTTAACCTTTTCGGAGTCAGGGGCCACCAAGTCTTTAACATTTTTGTCATGTTCCTTCGGATTTGGCAGGGTTTTCATTAGGACCCAAAGAACCTTAATTCATTTGTGATATTTGTTGAAATATTTACACACTTTTCAAGTAAATCATCATTTAAATCCAGTAAAATATAAATACTTTTATTGAAAATTGTTAGTATAAATAATTATGTTAGATACTTTAAGTTATAGCTTTAAAGGAAAGTTATGAAACTAAGTTCCCCCCTAAAGCAGGGGATAGATGGGAATGGTGCTGATGCCGCACTGGTTCTTTCCGTTCCTCAGCATCTTGATGTACCCCTGGTCGCCCCAGCTGGTGCCCCAGGAGTTCTTCACCAGCCAGTAATCTTTGCCAGACTGCGTACCGTAGCCCACAACTGTGACGCCGTGATTCAATTTTTCCGAATTGCAGGCGGGTTCGTTGTACACTCCCGAGGAGTAAAACTGGAAGGACCTGGGGGAGGCGTCAATGGCAACCGAAATGGGCCCAATGTTGGCCACTGCATCGGCCAGCCTGTTCTCATCGCCCTTGGGCAGACCCCTGAATCCCTTGACAGTGGCTCCGATGGCCGCCTTGTTGTACTTGCAATTGTCATTGATGCCCTTGTAGGGATACGAGGCCTCCGTGTTGATGCCGCCATTGTCCCGTATGTAGTTGAAGGCGTTGGTCATGAAGCCGCCTTGGCAACCATGACTACCCCATTTGGTGGAGCAGTCCACCAGGTTCTGCTCGGAGAGGCCGACCAGCTTTCCGGTCTTGCGGAACTGCAGACCCTCCAGGGTTCCCGTGCTGGCAAAGGCCCAGCAGCTGCCACATTGCTTTTGGTCCTTCACGGGCGTAACGGCGCCCTTGGAGCGCCAGTCCACGGAGCTGGGCAGGCTGACGGACTCCGGCGAGAAGAAGGTCACATCGTCCCAACTCTCGTCGGCAATTCTGTAGGGAGTGCAGATAATTAAAAGATAAATTACAGGACATTGAAATCCCTAGAGGTCTCTTACTGGCTCTCCTTGTGCAGCGTATAGTTAAAGCCATTCATCAGCTCGTTGAACTCCTCACTCGTTAGGTCGGCGTACTCGTTGATCGCCAGCTTGAAGCTCACTTTGCCGGCATCGAATCGCTGGTTGTGCTCAACGATGGAGTTCCTGTTCTCGCTGAACACCTTCAGGCGGAAGCGCTCCTCGGTTGCAGTTTGGTAGGTTCTGCCATGCTACATATTGAAGTCACGCCATTGTTGATCTAGGACTTGATCCAAGGAAACCGCATTGCTGGCAGCGAGCAAGGCCAAAAGGGAGAGAGCAAGGGATTGGTTCATGTTGGTTCTTTCACAAAGGAGTTTCAGGACTTTCGGGAAGTTAATAATTTATATTTTCTTTTAATTAACAAGTCAACTCTTTAAGCAACCGTAATGTTTTCTGAATATCCACAAATGTTGGCCCCCTTTTTATATACCCGATAGATCAGCGAAAAGTGCTCGCATTACACAATTAAACATACGAAACGCGCCCAAAACCTTATCGTTCGTAATTTCTTTATCGACGCTGTGACACCACTTTGGATTATTGCAATCAGATTTCCTAGCCATTTCGGCTACTCCCTTATCAACACATTGTTAATGTGGCTAATAAATATGACGGTCTTCCGTGTGCACTTTGTCAATTAAAATTACGCCACTGGAAAGGGGACCATTCAGAAAGAAAACATTCATAAAGAATAACCCTTCCTAGAAAGGCGTTTTGAAATTGCGATTTATGACTTAAACTAATGTTATTTGATTAATTATGATTATTATTTGATATGTTGATCGATTATAAGTTCAAAATTGCAATTATTATCAAACATTAGAACATCTTTAAAATATTTACTGTCTATAAAGTGTTCTTGGTTTTTCATGGAGTGATATTGACAATGTATAAATTAAATGTAAAAATTAAATTGCAAACAAGAAAGGAAGCTATCTTCGACACGCCGAAGTTTGTATACCCTTGCAGCTTGCAATTGCATCACTACAATTAAATCCAATTTGATCAAATAAAAAAAAAAACTAACAGGAATTATATTAATCATTTATACATATATATATATATATATATATATCTATATCTATATCTCTGAGATAAAAAGATAACAATATGAAGAAAAGGAGCGAATCTAAACCTTTTTTCAATAAATTTCTTGAAATTTCCTATGGCAACTCTATGATATAGTCGTCAAAGCCGGCCAGTTCCTACTTATATATAGACCTCGGAATTTGCATATTTCAATATTTTTAAAGGATTAAGATACTTCAATTCCGATTTCCACCAAAATTTATTTCGATGAATAGAGACTTAAAATCGATATGCATATTTTTTTTTATGCATATTTGCATCAAATGCATATGCATAGGCAAAACATATTCAAAATATGCAAAATATATGCAAAATATGCAAAATATAAATAAGTTATATAGTAGTGAGAGCATATATAAGACTATCTGCAAAGTTTCATACAGATAACTTCTAAACTGAGGGACAAGTTTGCGTGGAAACGGACAGACGGACAAAAGTGTGTCCGCCATACCTAATTTTTGAAAAGCGCGCCTACCTCAATCGATACTATCGATACTTTAGACTCAGTAAACCGCCCCAGCCCTGGTTATTCTGAAAAAAGCGCCCTCTACTGGCTAGCGGCATTATTGCACCCTGAAGTCTGCAATGAAAAGTTTACTTTTATGTGGCGGTTATTTTTCAAATCAAACCCAATAATTTGATAGATAATCTTCAGAAAGTAACGTACCCTTAAAATAATAACATGGAATTAGATTCATTTTGTTTTCATTTTTATTATATTAATATATATATAATATATTAACTGTTATAATATTTTATGTCCTCATTCTATCTTTTTAGTTTTCGCAAATTTTGTTGGGCTCTCTTAACCTCTCTCATTCTCTTCCTGTGACTGCCTCTCGCAACCACCACCCCTAAATCAGGCACAGCGGCGGCATTTGCGCCTTCAACCCCTCGAAGGAGCCACGTGCTCGTTGAGCTTTTGGCCTCCTTTCGCTGGCGGCTGGCGAATCAATGAAAGTGAAGCTTTGCCCAAATTAAGCCCGCTCACAGCCGCCCTCCGAAAAAATTTCCATGCAGAGTCCTGCGTCCTGCGTCAGCGCCTTGCCACATATCCACACAGCCTGCGCTGGTGGTGGTGCGGCATCTGCGTAGTGTGCGTGCGTGAGAATCCACCACCGAAATCCGACAATCCACCATTCGAACGGCGAGCTTCGCGCGGCGCCACGCGATTCGGATTCAGTTTACAACGGAAAGCACAAATCAACGGTCGTGAAAATCGAGCAAAGCTCCCGGCACGGAAAACGGAAAAAACCAAACGCAGAAAATTCGTCGAACGAAACGGATTCCCGAACAACCGAGTGTGCATTTCGCTGAAGCGGTTAGCCAGTATTAAAGCGCAGTTCTGCCAAGTCAATACAGAAAAGGATTTTCCAGATTAAAATTTAAGCGCGATTGTGCGTTAGTGTGAGTGTGTGTGTGTGGAAAATCCGCCCTTAACAGCAGCCAGGAATTTTTTTGGAGTCGAAATCCCGAGAAGCTAAGCCAAGACAAACTTTGGTACGAAACTCTCTGCCTGACGTGTCCTGCCCACCAATACACGCGCACACAAAGGACCTTTGTCTCTCTTTATCTATCTCTCTCTCTCTCTCGCTCTTCACT
Organism: Drosophila tsacasi; assembly: GCA_018904565.1. Classification (NCBI taxonomy): domain Eukaryota; kingdom Metazoa; phylum Arthropoda; class Insecta; order Diptera; family Drosophilidae; genus Drosophila; species Drosophila tsacasi. Next base: position 32,429 of record JAEIHY010018828.1, read on the forward strand.
CTCTCACTCCCTCCCTCTCTGTTCAGAGCTCTTCTTCTTTTTGATAGAATAATGTATAAAAAAAAATAGTCGCGGGTTTGGTAGTTTGCACGTGGAATTCCATGGAAAACACTGAACCCTCTCACATGTAAATTTCAATTGTTTCGTGCCTTTGAACACCCAGCGCAAAATCTGCATTTTTGTGCATTCTATTCGGGAGTTTGCATTCCAAAACAGCAACAAAGTGCACCGCTTTGCACGTTGTCATGCCATATACAACGTTACAGATGTTTTCGGGGTATGGCAAGCATCAGATTTTGGCAAGAGCCCACGGCAAGTGATTAATCTCTTGACCACACCGACCGACCGGCTGAGGGTAAACAACAATTTTTAATTTGATCTTAAGGGTTAGATAGAGGAGGGCAAAATGAAAAGGGTTTTCCGGGGGGAGGTTTGGGTACGATTTGCATATCTATGCTATAAGAGGAACAGGAAAAGTATACGCTTTTAGGGTTTAATTTTAGACGTTGATCCAATTTTTTAGATACAATTCTTAGCTTGATTCTAAAGACAATAAGGAATGCCTTATAGTTAAGACTCTTTTGGGGAGAGCTTAAATTCCCTTCAAGGTTTTGGAATATTTTACATCTTTATTGCATACGTGACTATAACCATATGGTGAGGTTTTCGGAAAAGATTTGAGATATTTTTTAATATTTTGTTGAATTTTGAACGTGACTCAAAGAGCGATAAGCTAAATTGACAATTTTTTGGGGAAGATTTCGAATGCTTCTGAGGTTAGGTACACTTTGCGTTTCAATTCTTTGAGGGATATTTATGGGTATTTAATTATAATTTAATTTAAGATTACAATTTTTATTCTCTTCAAAATTTAAAAGCAATTCTCAACTTAATTCCAAAACGGATAAGAAAAAGCATTAAGAAAGATTTCAAAATTTCCTGCAGACTTGGGTACACTTTTAAATTTAAAACCGAAGAGAAATAAGTTCTTTTTTGATATTTAAATTTCCCAAATTTGCCTAAACAGCAATTCCTGTATTCCTTCATTTTGTAACATTCCAAGAAAACTTTTCAAGAGCAAACTTGTAATTATTCTGGAGATGCTGATAAAATGCATTGGGGCTGGCAATGGCATTGGCCATCGGGGGGTGGATTTTCCTTCCTTTTTTTGGTTGCGGAAAGCTCTAGCCACCCTTCCCAGCGTCCTCAACAGGCCAGCAGTTGATGCTGTGCCAAAAAAGAGAAGTGGAAAAGACAAACAGAAAAAGGGAAGCACAAGAAATTGAACTTTGTGCCTGTCTGATTGCATGCCACCTTTCCTCTCTCTCTCTCTCTCTAACTTTCTCTCCTCCTTCCTCTCTTATTGTTTGGCCATCTCTCTCGGCAGCGAGAGCGAAAGTTGTGCATGCACGGGGGATATGATATATGGTCTATATAAGGCACTGGCATTTTGGCACTCTGCTCGGCCAGACGAGTGCATGTGTCCCCCGTTGGTTTTTGGCCAAGCGAACGCTCTTGGCTGAAATATTAATGGTGTCTTCGGTTCTTGGGAATGGAGAATATGCTGTTTATTGATTGTTTGCCCGGCTGAAAGGTTAAGTCGCACAAAGGATCTACGCAGAGGGGTCTGAGTAGGAGTCCTTTGTTATTTTTAGAAGCAAGTTAAAGTAGTGCCACGAACTGTAATGATTAATAGATATGGTACAGCTAAAAACAATATTTGAAATTGGAAAAAGAAACGAAATTTAAATTTTATTTATTTATCTTTATATTAATTTCCAGTTTTTAGTCTAACGTTAGTTTTTTAGTTCAATAGAAATCGGAATTTACCCTTATAAAACACACAACAATAATAACAAGTCATCAAATATTGCGTTGCACAAAGCTTTGTCGGCCTTATTTCCAAAGAAATTAAATCTAATTGAATTTCGTTATTTGTGATTGAGCTGAACTCGTGCAAAACCGTTGCATTTGCCATACAAATTAGTAATTTGTATAACAGAAGAAATGGTATACGAGTTGTTTATTCTAATAAAAGTTGATTGTGCTTTAAAATTTTAAACACCTTCTAATGCAGGAATGCTATCGAATTCTATTTTATTTTTCCAATTAATTCCGCAATCAATACCTACATATTTTTTCCCATTAAACAACACTTGAAACCCATTAGTCCGCTGTTTTAACCATAAACTGGTTAAAACCGACTGAAAACTGACTGAAAACTGACTGAAAACTTTCCATCCGCTGCGTTTATTTACATAATATTGTTGCAAAAACAAACCGTCCTTCGACGGAGCAGCAGCAGCAGCTGACCAAGGTTAGGTGTGCGTAAACAATATGGGAATCCGGAGAGACGAAGACGAAGCCCCAGACGGGAGCTGGAACCCAACACCGGGTGGCCGAGTGGCAAGGGGTTTACCCCATTGTCAGCAATCCTCACCAAACAGGCGCCGATTGCTAGGCGACTATGCCCGGGGAAGCACACATCGCAGGCAGGGTATCAAGGTCAGGCGGAAGCGGAAGCGCGGGTGCTTTTTTTAGGGGTTGGCGGTCATGTCCTCGCTGGATTTTCGGCGCAATTTTTTCGCCTTGGCGCCAAACGATGGCCAAATCAATTACTATGCTTTATTCTTTTTACAAAAAAAGGGCCAAAAAGTGCATATATAGAACCACTTGCGCAATGGGCTTCCGTGTGTATTTCGAGTAGACCTAAAAATAACCACAAATATGGCACTAATAGTTGGCATTTAAAATTCAAGAGCAGCGTTTGTGAGCTATTCGCACTGCGAATATTATTCATGTGTGGCGTAAACAAAAAAAAAAACCCGTGTATGAAATGTGCAAAATCGATTGCATAAACAGAGTGTGTTTCATTGGCAATCAAACTGCCCGATTTATGCGGAATAGGAAAAGACAGCTGCCAGTTTAGCCGCACTTTCCATTTTCCATTGCCACCCATGCACCTCCCCGTTCTTTATATTGCTTCTTATCGATTTAGCCTGGAAACACGCCATGTCATCAGATTCGCGATTCCATCGCTCTGTTCTCTCTTTTTTTGTTTTAAACTGTTTCGAGGGCCCTTTAACCCGGGCAGAGGCTTTAAGTTGGATTCCTATTCCAAATTCCTGACCCGCGCGAGATGAAAAGGGGAAGAACTTGTTATTTCTTTCGGCACATCCTTTTTGCTGCGACGCAATTCGGTTGGTCCTTTGTGTTTTTTATGACGGGACTTAAGGACACCAAGGTAGAAAATACCTGTGTGTGAGTTGCTTTGGGGTAGCTTTGTTTTTTTCTTTGTGTGCTGCTCCCGGTATATTTCCATTCATTTAAATACCGCCCGGAAATGTTTTCTTAGCTTTGAATATTCGCAAAATGTGCACAGGGGAAAAAAATATAAAATTCTATGAGAAAATTAAAATAAAATAAAATTAAAATAAATAAATAATATAAAAAAATTGATTGGTTTTTTAATATGAATACAGTAATACTAATATTAGTTTTAATTGTGGGATGAATAGCTAAGTCTGAATTTCTTTTTAAAATTTAAATTTAAAAAAGAAAATGTAATACTAAACCTACCAAAATAAAATTTTTTAAAAAGTTAAAGAGAGATAAAGGATCAACAAATATAAAAGGAATGAAATACTTAAACTTTGAAGCACTTCAAAATAATTTACATAGAAAACATACCCCAAAAACCTTTAATGGTATATAGGCTTTAAGGTTTAGGAATCTAATAGTAGTTTCTTTGAAATACAAACCAACAGTTTCTTCTCTGTAACATCCCCATCAAAGATTAAGTTTTCCTTCCCGTGCTTTGATAAACAAGGAAATTATGTAAGCAGCCGCTGGGATCTCCCACACCCAATTACATCCTGTCAAAGCCAATCAGGCGCACTTTGCGGCCATCAATCTTGACCCCTCATTGAGTAATTTCCTACGGCAATGGCTTAAGCATTGTGTTTTTAGCCAAAGTGGGCTAAGCCGTTCCAATGACAGGGCCATGGCCGTCACATCCTGGCCAGAGCCAGACCCAGACCCAGAGCCAGAGCTTTATTTAGAAACGCCGGTGACTGTGGCTGTGGGGGGTGTGGAATTCCAGCCAAGTTGCGACGCAAAAAGCAACAGCACAACAATCACAGGACTTTAATATTTTCACACACTCGTCGGAGGTTTACGTAACAGCCATCGGATTGTGTAACCAGTCCGTCCTCCGCTGAGTTTTCTCCCCCCAAGATGTCGGAGGTGTCTCCGGGGGTGGACAAAGTGCACATGGACTGTCGGTGGTCCTGTGATTATTGACCATTTTCCCTGCAATTTAATCAGAGATGCGGCAGCTTGTGGCTATAATTTTTGGTTTGTGCATCCGCGAGATACATTCTGTGGCGTGGCAATAGATGGGTAAATATTTACCGAATGGGCGGCAGAAGCGCAATCCGGACAGCCATCAGAAGACGTCATAGCGCATTACGTATACGCAGGGTATGGCGGAAAAGAAAAAGGAATATGTATAGGGTGAGGGGGAGTGTATCTCTGATGGAGGTGTGCCTCCCCCCTGGGTCACCCCGCTCCCCAGTGTCCATCAATGAAGCGGCAGGACGCCAAAAGCTTCTCCGCCGAGCTTTGCTCTCTCTCTCTCTCCGAGTGGTGGATTTCCCACCGATAGCTGCTTCTTGCCACACAGCTGCTGCGAGCAACACACCCACGCTAAGACCATCTCTCTCTCTCGAGGCGCCACTTACTGCCCCTCTCTCTCTCTCTCTGGCTTTAATTTACTACGTCAGCAACAGAGGACGAGCCTCCAAGTAAATAGCCACCACATAGACCTCCACGGGCCCAACCCAACCCCTGCTCGCCTTGCTCTTTTTCGGGGCTGCTCTTTCAATTTACAACGACCTTCTGCGGTAGTCAACACAGTTTTTGGCTCTCCTCTACACCGAGCAACAAGGTTGAGGAAGTCACGTTTCAGGGGTGAAGAGTGGGTGTCCTGTTAATCGATATTAAACCATGATTTTCAACTTGAAATAGGGATGTTAGGGCTTAAGGTCTTAATGAAATGATTGAAGAGACACTGAATTTAGTTTAAATTTCAATAAAAACTGCTAATATTATTAAAACTTTTAACTTTAAAATAAGTAAACAGATTTAATTTGCTAATAATCTTTACTAAAATTCCTTTTATCTGGTAATATATAACTTAATATAGATCCTTTCTTTTCCCTGCACATCAAAGCTCACCTTGTCTCACTGCCTCGCTTACCATCCCTGGAGGTCCTTTTTGTTTTTGTGCACAATCTACCGTTCTAATTAACCCACGACCCCTGACATTCATACGTGCTTGAAGAAGGCATACATAATTTGGCAAGCTGAAGCGAATGAATTAGCGTTGGGGAATTATGCAGAAAACTAATAAGACACATCCCGTGTACACACTCCACGGACCTCAACTGAATTTGCATAGTAATGAAATTACAAAAAATAGAGACAGGACTCCGACTCTGAAAGCTTCCATTAACCAGGATGGAACCCGCCTAATGGCAAACAATTAGGACCCAAATTGAGTTAGCAGCCACTAGAAGGCGGTCTCAAGGACAAACTGCCACACAAATGGGCAAATAAAGCCTCATCCATGCACACTCGCTCAGGAATACTCGAGAGTATCGATCAAACAGGCGACTAAGCGGAGTGTGCCTTTTCCCTAACCGATTGCTCCACTTTTGCCGCAGGTAACCACGGACCCGGACACGGACACTTCGCCAGGTAAATCCGCACGTTGATGGCTGCCACCAAAATCATCGATGCGCCGCGCAACGGCCACGAAATGGCGCCACTGAACACACGGGCCCGGGGAGATGGAACCCACGGAGTGACCATCGTCCTCACCGCCCCGCAGCGCAACTCCGTGCAGTCGGTGGACATTCCAGGGGCCGAGCCGGAGCGTGCCGCCTGGAGTGGCAAGATGCAGTTCTTCCTCAGCATCATTGGCTACTCGGTGGGGCTGGGCAACATCTGGCGCTTTCCGTACCTGTGTCAACAGAATGGAGGAGGTGAGTAGGGGAATTGTGAGGAGAAAGTTATCAGAATATAGAATATATATGTATCTACAATGTCAGAATGTATAGTTTTGCCTTCATCATAAATTCACATTTGTGTTTCTTTCATTCCCTTTAACAAGTCTAAGTAAAAGCTAAATATAAATATGGTTAGTCCGCTAATTCCTCTCCTGCCCGTCTGAGCTGGCCTGGAATGTATACATAGAAGAGCCTCCGATTACTAAAAGCGCCAACTGCTGCAGAATTGTCCAATCAATGTCTGGTCGGCCTGCACGCGTCAAGCGAGCGATAACGCCAAATTGGGTAATAGCCCTCCACTGGCCCCACTCAACCCACTGGCCCCACTCCGCCCCACCTGTCACATTCCATATGCGATGTATCCAATATCAGTTGGCCAACGAACTGCAGCTAATCAGGTGCACGGCTCTGACAATAACATTATGGGATTTAATGTGCACTAATTGCACGGCGGAAGGGCCCAATTGGTGGCCTTGGGACGGGCTGGGCTCTGGGCACGCACCATTCTAATGGCGCGGCAACCCCACCCAGCTTTTAATTCAATTACAATTACAATTGACATGGTGACGGAGGCATCGAATCCGGAATACTCTCTAGTTTCTACTCGTAGCTCTGCAAGCCAGATATTTCCCGCCCCGAACCAGATATGCAAATTTCCGGCCTGCTGGGCATTGATTTTGTGTCGGGTTTGCTTGTCAATCAACTGGATTTGCACAAAAAAATCGAAATTAACCAATGTTGAAGGCATTCTTTCACTCCTTCATGCTGTCATCTCAATTAGGGTGATGGGAAAGTAATTGGTTTATTTTTAATGTATTTGCTACTATTTAATAACATTTTTAATGCCATAGCCTACCTTAAGGCAGTTATTTATAATTATTGTTAATCTACTCATAATATATTATTTACTTGTAATATTTGTAACTTAAATTCATAATAAACTCATAACATTATTTGATAAAGTAATGATAGTACTACGTCATATTTAGAGTTATCTCTAATATCTTATCTCTGATATCTTGTGAATAAGCCTTGAAATATAATTGTCATAGGAAGATATCTTACCCTCAACAAAGTGAAGTATTTAATTTGAAAGTTTGACAAGGCTATTTCAAAATCTTAAATATTCATTATCAAATTATATAAAGATATTATGTAAAATATTATTATTATTTGTCTTTCTTTCCGCACACTTTTTCTCTCTGTGAAACTAAACCCCCTTGGCTCTCCCTCTCACAGGTGCCTTCCTGATACCCTTCATGATTATGTTGATACTGGAGGGCATACCCCTGTTCCTCATCGAGCTGGGCATTGGCCAGAGAATGCGTTTGGGGGCGCTGGGCGTGTGGAACACCATCCATCCCTGGCTGGGAGGCATTGGCATCTCGTCGTGCATCGTGACGCTATTTGTGGCCCTCTACTACAACGTGATCATCACGTGGGTGTTCTTCTACCTGTTCAACAGTTTCCGGGTGAGTGGGAAACGGGTTTTAGGGTAACTACAAGCTCAGAATTTGAATATTTATTCCCTTCCTCCCCTAGTACCCTCTGCCCTGGTCCACCTGTCCCACGAACGGCACAGGCTTCGAGCTGGAGGAGTGCGCCAAGTCCTCGGAGACGACGTACTTCTGGTACCGCACCACCTTGGACGCTGCCCCCTCCATGGACGAGCCCGGCGGCCTCAAGTGGTGGATTGTCCTCTGCCTGCTGCTCTCCTGGACCATTGTCTTCTTCATCGTGATGAAGGGCATCCAGAGCTCCGGCAAGGTGGTCTACTTCACCTCCCTGTTCCCCTACATCGTGCTGACCATCTTCTTCATACGCGGCATCACATTGCGCGGCGCCGGGGCCGGGCTGATGCACATGTACACGCCGAAGGTGGAGAAGCTGCTGGAGCCGACGGTCTGGCTGGATGCGGCCACCCAGGTCTTTTACTCCTTCGGCCTGGCCTTTGGGTCCCTCATAGCCTTCGGCAGCTACAACACGCCCAAGAACAACTGTGTGCGAGACGTCCTGCTGGTGTCCGTCTGCAACGCCGTCACCGCCATCTATGCCAGTGTCGTCATCTTCGCCATTCTCGGTTTCAAGGCCACCGTCAACGTGGACCGCTGCATAGCCAGGTGAGTGGGGGTGGCAGGTGGAACCAGAACTGGGAGTGGGAGTGCGTCACACGCATCGGTGGTCATCAATAAGCCGACCCCGCGCGACCCACCAGTTGTAACCGGCGCAGGGCGACCGCCGCCTTTGTATCCATTTGCGTATCAATGAGGGCGTATCTCCCCATCGGAATCGATACATGGAGCCGATGGAATCGCGGTCGTGTCTGTCAATTTGCATCAATTAACGGGCCCGGACCCACGTTGAGTTATGCACAATTGCTCTTGAACCGCCAGTCAGTGTCCATCGAGACGGGTTCCAACCGATTTCATCCGGAATGGGAATTGATTGTGTTTTTTTGCTCTGCCTCTGCTCTTCCCTTTAGCAACACGGAGATCCTGGTGAAGAGCAACCTGCTGGCCAGGAATGATACCTCCACACTGGCCTACGAGCACGCCATGAGCCAGGTGAACATGACGGAGCTGACCCGCCTGCAGTTGAGCGAGTGCAGCCTGGCCCACGAACTGGATAATGTGAGTACTGTCTGAAGGGAATTCTGGATCTGGTAGGGATTACTCAAGGATTACTCTTCTATTCTCCTCCTAAGGCCGCCGAGGGCACGGGCCTGGCCTTCATCGTCTTCACCCAGGCCATCGTGGAGCTGCCCGGAGCCCCCTTCTGGGCGGTGCTCTTCTTCACCATGCTGCTCTCGCTGGGACTGGGCTCCCAGATCGGCATCCTGGAGGGCATGCTCTGCACCCTGTTCGACATCGACATTATCAAGCGGATCAAGAAACAGCATGTCACTGGCGTGGTGTGTCTCTTCTGCTTCATTGTCGGGTTCATCTTCTGCACGGGTGCCGGCGAGTACTGGCTCAAGATGTTCGACTCCTTCGCCGGCACCATTGGCCTGGTGGTGGTGGCTCTCATGGAGATGATAGCGGTGATCTTTATCTACGGACATGAGCGGTGAGCAAGGGTTCTTTCTAGTGTTGTAGAGAAAGGGGTTCTAAGGAAAACCTCTCTTCTGTAGCTTCACCGAGGACATTTACCAGATGACTGGCTACCGACCCGGTCGCTACTGGCAGTGGACCTGGAGGTATATTGGCCCCGTCATCATGGTGTGCATTCTGGCCTCCTCCATAATCTTTATGGTCATCAGGAATCCCACTTACGGAGCTTGGAATGCCGATTTGGTGAGTAAAGTCGAGTCCTTCTAGGATCTATTCCATTCTAATCCTGTGTTCCTGCTCCCTTACCAGGGCATGATTGAGCAGAAGGACTACCCCAACTGGGTGATGGGCATTGCCCTGTCCATGATCCTGGCCGGCGTCCTGCCCATGCCGATTGTGTTCCTGATGCGCAGCTTCCAGTGCCTGAAGGTGGACCTGGACATCCACCAGGGCTCAATCCGGCGCAACGAGACAACCGCCTCCACCAAGGAGATGATCGACAACGATGACGACGTAAGTGGGGACCTCGGTTCGGATCGATTCGGTCTGGACTTGGGCCTTCTTTGTGCCATTCGTTGTGTTGTTAGGCTAAGTTACCACTAAGCTCATCTCTCTCTCTATCTCTCTGGTCTTTACGTGTGACTAATTGTGTCTTTCTCTCACCTAACGATCCACTCCTCACTCTTGCGCTTGCTCCTCCTATCTGACAATGCTTACATCCAAATACCGATCTAATATCGATTGCATAACCAAACTCACGCCCATTGTTCAGAACATGAGTCCGGATATGCCACCGCAAGATTCACTAGCGGCGACACGCTTCACAATTGGAGACTTCGAAGTAAGTTGTGACCCCCCAGGAGGGCTAGAAGAGGTTCACCCCCCGCACACACTAACGCTAATCACACAATTCTCTGCTCTTCTTCCCCACTGCTCCCGCTCATTGGTCAATGTTTTAGAATTAGAACGAACCGAGGTCCTGGAGTGACGTACTTAAGGGCAGCGCCGAGTTTTAACAGAAACACACGAAACCCAACCAGACACTAGGACAACCCCGAGACACCCGAAAGACACACACTCAGAATAACGTTTGGACAGTCCTAAATTCCACGCGTCAACTCAAGTAGAAACCAAGTGCTCATCCATCAGTTAGCAAGCAATTACCTGTACTCAAAACACCAAGAACTAATCAACGCACAGCAAATACTCGTAGCTAGCCAGACGACTAAAGCCGAACTAAGTTAAACCAAGACGCTCTTTTAAACCGAAGGAACAGAACGATTACTACAGCCGGCGGGTTAGGTTTAGGTTTAGGGAAAAGACTAGCAGATCGCTTGGGTGTGCTTGAACCTAGGGCCATGCGTGTACATAGTGTGTGTACTACTATATAAATACCATATATCGAATTGGCGGCTGATCGAGGCCCACATACAGGTAAAGTAGCCGTGCGAGTCGCAGATCTTTCCATTTACATTTCGTTTGTTGGTTTGTTCGTTCGTTTGTTCATTGTTTTCGATGTTTTTACCCCAAAAGCAGGCGGCAGACCCTGTGTAACTTTACTGTAGCAATACTTTAACTACATTTTACTTGACCTTACTGTATGTTTTTCGGTTGTATTGTACATTTCCCCGCCTCTGAGAGCCACCTGCTGGCCGCGTAGAGAGCTTTCGCTTGGGCTTGTGTAGAATATCAAGTATACGCAGCGTGGTGTCAGCCCATTTAATTTATGTTTTATCATTTCTCGTAAGCAACTCTTGATTTCCTAGAGGACTTTCCGTCCCTGTCTGTCATAAATATCCGGCCACCTATCATTTGTTTCGCCTCCTCTATCCCTTTAGGAGGACGAGGACGACGAGAACGACTTCAGCGGTCCGGCGCTGGGCGGCCATGTGAAGACGCAGAGCGACTTCTCCGACGACGAGGAGGAGGACAAGCCCATGACCATGCGGATGATGATGATGCGTCCGACGACGACCGCCAAGACAGCGAATGTGCTGAATGTGCCAACCAGCAGAAAGGCCAACTTCAAGAAGGAGGCGTACGATGTGTAGAGCAGCCGCAGGCCCCCAGGTACAGGATACAGATAGAGACAGGTAGAGTCCAGGTGCGAACCGAAACGATATGGCAAGTGAGAAACTAACGGCAGCGCAAACACATTTATAAATATCTACTCTAAGTATTTTAACATAATTTAAAGCTAAACTAAGTGATTACCGATTACCAGAATAAACGAGCGGAGGAGCTATTTGAATTCGAGTTCGAGTAACTACAATTGTTGAAAACTGATCTAAGCCCAAACTAAACTAAATTTTAACAAACTATGTACGAGTACAATGAGACGTTCATTAACTGACACGGGTTGCTAAAGGTTTAAATTCGATTATGTAGCATTTAGTTGGAATGCTTTAAGCTTTACAATTAGACACTCGAGCACACAAACTGAAAGTATTCCCCGGCATCCCCGCACCACTCCTGTCCAAATGCCATTCCTCTTGAGTCCCGAATTCCCGTCCCATCCCCCCATAAATACAGTACACCTCTGTGGCAAACGCTTTATAGTCGAAGTAGCCAGCGCATTTCCAACGAGTTAAACTCAACATTTAGTTTTAGTTCTAGTAGAGATCTGCCGTTATGATTTTGACTCCAAGTTGAACTCAGCCGAGTGCGAGGGCGAGTGCGAGTGCGAGTATATATATAATCTAAGCCGAGTTACACACTTTAATCTTACTTCAAACAGGTTAAGCGCGTTGAGACACCCTATTAACACTTCGAGTTCTAGTTGAGTTGAACAAACTACCTATACTTACTATATTGATTAGACAAAGATACATGGAATGTGTGATATTCTAAATAATATCCTCAAAGCTTAGGTCTTAAGAGTCTTCATCCCGAATCATCCCCAGCTCCCAGCTCCCAGCTCTGCTTCCCCATTCAAAAGTATTTTCCCACACCGACACTGAACTAAGCGAAATGGAAACAAAAACAAGTAAATAAACTGCTGTGAATAGTTTTAGTGATTGTAAAGTTCTATCGAAGGAGGGAAACCATAAAGCGTCTAATATTTAACTAGTTATTAAGCCGCACCCCATTGTTCAGCCCCTGAGTTGGCCCCACCACGAGTCCTTGCCGCATTTCCAAATTCGGTTTCTGCAAAAGGTTTTCACTCTCACACAAACACTCCTCCTCCCAGCCACTTTCTCTCATTTCGGTTAAGGCAAGGCACCACTGATTTCCGATTTCCTATATCTGATATCTGAGAGGCGACAACTGAATCAAAACACATGGAATTTCAAAGTACTCAAAGTCAATGCTAAGGACAAAGGACGGCAGAACGTCGAAGACAATAAGACAATTATAGGAAAAATACTTATGAAATGGCCCCGTCGAGTTTAGAGAGATTTGTAGTCCCCGAGAGACGCGGGAACCTTTCCACTTGAGCCCCTTATTTTTGGGAGACATGTATCCGCATCCGTTTTGTACACCAGAGACAGCAGATAGTTAGCCGATTTGTACGTACGTTTTAATGACTGTAACTAAAATGAAGGAAGGCATTAGTTCACCTCCGCCAGCCAGCCACCTCATCCACTCAAGTCCAAGAATCCTCGCAATGGCAAAGAACGCTACCAAAACCGAAACCGAAACCAAATACATAGTACCAAGCCTAAGTGTATAGTTTACTTGTTTACGCCACTATATATACGAGCATGAATCTATTACACAGTTCATATTAATCTATATACCTAGCTCTACCGTAATTATGATATATCAATTATTGTCGTAGTGCTAAAGCCCCGAGCGAGACGTGTAAATTTGAATGTATTAAAAAACAGAAACAGAGATACTGCAAAGAGATGAATACTTATATGAAACATTATTGTACCGTACGCAAGAAATTATAATTAATAAAGATATTTCAAGATTTAGAGTGTTAAGTTGAAGAAGAGCAAAACGAAGCAAGAGTTTCTTTTACTTAAAAGGTTTTTAAAGGGGGTTTTCAGGGGTTTTGTTTCAAAAGGAGTCTCCACTGTATCCTCGTTGGCACGTTTGACGCTTGGCAGACGCATCTGCAGATTGGACGATCCGCATTTATTGGATTTTGATAGACGACACAATGTTTTGTATTTGGTTTGCTGCCCCCTTGGTCAAAGCACCTTGGACTGAGACTAAGAATCCCCGATTAGGCTTATCGCCCAGGGGAAAGTTTCGGTTTATTTTGTTTTCTTGTCAAGGGGAAACATATGAATGGGGGCCAGCCAGGCCCCTAAGGGACCACCGCCGCGGCGCGCCGATTCCCAGTTTCCATTCACCACCAAAGGGAGACTCTTTCCTGGGCTGACCTTGGCGGGATTGGCCATTTGGCTTGCCCCGTTTTTTTTTTATTGGCAACAAGCATCGTAAATGGCATTGGTCTATAAATATGCTAACACAGGTAAAACGATAATGACCACCGCCTGGAAGCCACGTTCGATATGGCTGAAATGATAAGCCAAATGCAGGGGGGAGAGACAAATCAATTTGTTAAAACACCGCACTTGGAGTAAAAATACCCCGAGTACAGGAAATGGGTTTTAACAAGATGACTTTTGGATAATACCCTTTGTTTAGCTTAAATATAAAGAAAACTTATAATATTTAATTATTTATTTTGAATGATATTTATTTCTTAAAATTGGGATTTTGTTATACGAATTAATAAACATTCAGAATGTGAATTTATATATTTCATTTGTCAGTTGGGTGAATTTTAAGATGGCTTTAGAGGTTTCTTTTCTCAAATATGTGTAACTCACAGATGTAACACTGAAATACTACATTGCTTTGTGTTTAAACTATTCATAATTTCAAAACATAATTTGCTTAAAAATTGACTATTTTTATTAAGTCTTTGCAATTTTTTAAAATATTTATTCTTATATTATTCACATTTATTTTATTTATCAGTGTTTTTATTTATAATTTGTAACTTAAGTTTTTAAATATCTGCCACCAAGTACATTTACTTTTTCTCAACGTGTAGGCACAGATCAGCGATGGCGTAACCTGTGTGATAAGAGCCACCGGCGCAGACATTGCAAAAGTCGCTTGTGGACCGGTTGTGGGGCAGGCTGCTCTGCTCCGTGGGGGGCGTGGCCTGGCCAAAGACTCCTCTGGCCTCCTCCAGAGCTTTCCCAGCCGCCGGGTGACTATGCGGCTATGCAGCGGGCGGCACGTAGCCCGTGGCAAGTGCAGCAGCAACAGGAGCAGCAGTCGAGTCGCGTCTTATCTTATCGGAGCGACACTACTCTGCGTGTGTGCCCCAGCCATGAGAACCGAATCGAAACCGAAATCGAGGGGCAATCAGATCGGACGAAGTGAGAGCGCGGGAGCGGAGACAGAGACCCAGCCGAAAAGGCAAGTGCTCTGCTGGGCGCGCACACATGTTACTTGAGCGCAGCGAGTGCCGCATGAAGTCAGTTTGGCTCGTTGTGCCAGCGCAGCAACAAGTGCCCGCTATATCTCGATCCGAATCCGAATCCGAGTCCGAGTCCGTGGTGGTATCTGCATCTGCAACGGTCCCTGCATCTGAATCTGATCGCGTTCGCTGAAACTCAAGACGAAACCGAAGCTGAAGCTGAATCTGAAGCGCCTCAAGTGCCCCAGAGAGTTCCAGGCTCACTCAATTGGCGAAAAGTGCATTTGACGCTGCTAAATAAATTCAAATTAAGTCGGCAATTTCATCGCATTAGCGGCGGAGGGCCCAGCGGAGAGCGATAAATTAATTAAGGCGGAGATAAAATTGCAACTGCGCCAAGAAAGTGAAAGCGACCGCAGTCGCCGCTGCCAGGTGACAGAATGCTGCTCAGGGGCGCACAGCTGCTGGGATGCGGGTGAGTCCGATGGCATTCTGTGGGATTCCCACAGGGCGGTGTATCGACAGGTTAAATGTGTGGCACCGATGTTAGGTTCGACTGCCCGACACCCTGTAGATGAGAAGGAAGTCAGACTATTTTGAGAACAGAAGATTTTAATGGGATTTATTGGTTTTTTGGATAAAAATTGGTTTGAAGTCAATTGAAAAACTGTGCAAAAAATGGAATTAAAAAGATTTTCTCTAGAAAGATTTCTAGATTCTTTAATCATAAAAATACTTTAAAGAGAAAAATGAACATCAATTCCCTTAGGTTCGTACTTGAAATACCCCCTGGCTCAAAGATAACCACAAAAACTTAAAGATATAATTATGTCAATCAACTGCTAATCAGTTCTAACACAATAATTTTATTAGAAATTCGGTATTTCGAGACATCAATCTAATCTAATGAAAGTGGAATTCATAAAATGTAAACAGCTCTTATCAGCTGAGAGAACATATTAATTTAAACTGTTCATCATCACAATTGGGCAGCTCATTTAAATCGAAGAATTAGCCTATGCTGATGAGTACGAGTACATTAAGATCACATAGTTAACCCTTGGAAAAAGACATCTGGAATAAAAACAAAATGTCTTATAAATTATAAGTGACATAACAAACAAATTCTAAGGCTGATAATTTTACTTTTGCCTGTAGAAAGAACTCTCAGTAATTGTGATTATAAAAATTAGTAGATAGGAAGCACTCAGAGAAAAGAGACTATTCTATTTAATCTATATATATTTACAAAAGTTTAGGTGTCAATTCAAATTGAAAATATTTAATTATTGGAAAAAATTAGGCATTAAATTTAATTACCCACTAAGATCTATAAATAATAAATTTGATTCATATTCGAAGAAACTAAAATATCTGAAGCCTGATTAGTAACTTATATACCTTCAAACCCCCCCTTAAAGGGTGTTAAAATACCAATTAGTTGGCATTGTGTGGTCTGGTTGGCTTACAAGCTCTAAGGTAATCCAGCATTAGTATTCATTAGTAACTAACCTACCCCAACTGAGTTGGGTTACGACTAGTTTCTGATTCATTCCAATCGTGTGGCGGGAAAATTCCACGCCCTCTGAGACCCACAGCGTTTGCTACACTTTCATTCACGACGTAAACAAGCCTCAGTGCTTACTATAATCATCCGCCTCCCATCAATGTTAATGTCACTCGTAGCTCCAAGATCATTGCACTCGTCGCTCTCAGCTTCTGAAGCTAAATATATGTGTGTGGAAAAGTACTTAATCTCTCAGTTGCTGCGCTCTCTTGCTCGTTTATATAGTTTAGAAGGGCTTACAAACTTAACTAGAGACATTATTAAATAATTTAATATAACTGTGCCAAACTTAACAGATAAATGCCATTTAATAACAATTATTACTTGGTTTTAATGTTTTCCTCTTATCATTAGTAACCATTTCCTGATAAGCGCCAGCACCTTTGCGTTGCCTGCTTTCAGGCAGCGGGTGAGTGACCAAAGCCCTAGAAGTTTTCTTAAGACGCCTAGGCGTATGCAACACTGGCCTCTTACAAGTTTGTTCAATGAAAAGCTTTCCGCATGCCCGCCTCTTCCTTTGTTCGGTCTTTATCAGTTCCCCTCTTGTTTTCTTTTTTGCTCTTTATTATTTTTGTATTTTTGTTTTGGCTCGTTTTCTTCAGAGTGCGGGTGTGTGAGTGCGTTTGATCAAGTTGCTTGACTGGCTCTGCCTCTCTTTTGCGTGTGTGTGAGAGGCCATTAGGCGTAATCAAACAAAAAATAAAAACAAAGCACTGCATGTATGGGTTTTTGAGGCCGCCTAGCAACAAGCGCTTCGAAATTACTCTTTGTCCCCGCCTGTTGACTGTTTTTATTTTTTGGCTTCTGTTTTGCTAAGGTGGCGTGTTTTGGCCTGAGTAGGAGGAGTAGGATAGGCGGTTGTTAAAAAAGCCACTAAACACGGAGAAGAGAGGCACTAAAAGGCAGAGTCATTGCTCATCGGCAGCAGTTAATTTTTGCCAGGTATCCCTAAGATACTCCTACATTTAGCTGCTGTTTTTTGTGTTGTTACAAGCTCCTTTAGCGGCAAGTAGCTCCTCTAGCTCCTAGTATCTCCCAGCTGCCTGCCATTGATGATAACCTTTAGACACAGCGACGACAGCAGCAACGACAGCGACGCGACGTTGAAGACAACAAAAATATTGTTGTTGACACCGAAGCTATTTCTTTGATTTTTTTCGCTCTCTTTTTTCAGGCCGAGCCCCCCCAGCAATATTTTGCCATAACACAAAATAGCATTACTTATGCATGGCAGGAATCAAAACAATTCACTTAAATGTAATTGTTTGGCAGGTTTTAGCATGTTATTTCTGCTTATCGGCTAGGCCAGGGGCACGCGCCTTTCCCAAGGTCCCATCGATCAGTGATTTATATGAGAATTATGGGTAACAAGGCTCGCCTATCAGTTAATGGTTTGTTTACCACGCATATTCACAGAATTCCCAGAAACTTCTGCCAGATAAGATTCTATGCGATATTGTGACGCTTCCTCCTTTTGTAATGCCCCCTGCCTGAGTCACCGTCACCCCATTAATTGACCAGGCTCCAGTCAAGCGACAACTATTTGCAATTACCTCTGGAGTATTCTCTCCATGTAATTCATGGAACTAGCTAGACCAGACCAGACCGACCATTACCTTATACACGGAACACTTAATCTACAAATATGCCGCATATACGAGGTATGTGGGAAGCGTGGGCTGTCTGGGATCCGCTTATCAGTCGGTAAACAAAATACGAAATTAGCTGGACTTTGATATGCGGTAATGAGCCCGCTCTATACGTATAAACTATCCTCCAGACTGGGTCCAATAATTACCAGTTCCGACTGGGTTTTCTGCTATAATTTCTGCGTAGTTTATTGATGAAAGGAATTCGTCAGCTCCATTAATTCTTATACAGAACCAAGTCAGTGGATTACTCACGGGATCTTTTGTTATTTTTAAAAAGTTATTTGTTATAAATAAAGTTCCCGCTGGCATTCATAGAAATCTAGACAAAGTGTGCAGATGACGCCCATCATAATCTGGCTAGTGGAAAACTTTTCATCCTATCAAGTGATAGTGCAGTTTCCCTCTAAACAGAATCCGCGTCATAACTACAATGTGAATATTAAAAACAATTAAGGAAGCGTCACTTTATTTCTGACGAAATAACACGCGCATTTATTGGGGGAACAAAGTATTTTATATTTTCATATTCTCACATTTTATATTTATATTAATTTTATTTAAATGAAAAACTTCCCAGCTCTGTGGATTGGAGTATACCCATAAAAATGTGACCACTGGATCCTCCTCCTGATAAGCCGCAGATTGGGGCTGCCCTTCGCCTCCATTTGATACTCGATTCTTTTATGGGACTTAAGGCGTAGGGCCAAGGCTAATGAACCCTCTTTTTTTTACTGATGGAACCAGTTTCGTTTATTTCATCAGACTGCAAGTACAGTTTCGGGGTTTTTCGGGAAAATGTATGTAGTTGAATCAGCTGACACCCCCATGACTGTTGCCAAGCGTTTTTTGGGAGAAATTCTGTATCACTACAAGTACTATTTATAAAAATATATGTTCTTTCCATATAAAAATACACACACATTCGAGAAACACGCGCTGGCAGAAAATTCAGCGTATTTTTACGCCTCTTTTTGCAATAAAAAATACAAGAAAATACGTAAACACAGGAAAAAACGATGAATAAATAAGAAAACAAAACGAAATAAAGTCAACGAAGTTAGAAGTACCCTATGTTATTAATGAATTCGTTGCTTATTAAAAGAGTATTTGGTTAACAAGTATTTGGTTGTAAAAATTAATATGTATCTTTAAGATTTTAACCCTTAAAATTACCTATAATAATTGCAAGTTTAAAGAACTTATTTTTAATTTAATAAACTTCTATTATATCCCAGTGCAGTTTAAAGGCCCCCGTTTGTTAGGGCATCTTGAGTGTCAAAATTAAAGACAAACTGTGCAGAGTGGTCAGCATTCGTGGCGTCATTGAGGAGGTGCTCTGCAGAGACCCAGGGGAAGGAGACTATGGGCTAGTATACATGGTAGTTGCCATTTCGAAAGGCCAGGAGACATTCTCTGTTATCTCCCGAAATAGCATCGAATACGCAGCACTTTCAGCTTCCAATTCGGGCGCGTGGCCCTAATCAAAGAGGCGCTGGGACAACTCGAGTGCTGCTCAAATAATTAGCTTAGCTGCCGCCTCGCTCCCGCGGCTGTTGATAGTCTGGTTCGGTGGATTCGGTGGGATTTGGAATGAAGCGGTTATCGATGCCACCATAAATATTGTGCCCGACTATTTGACTAGCATTCCACGGCAGAGCCCTAGAATCTGGCATTAACTACACACACCTCTGCTCACCCTCCAATAACTACACACAATAACCGCCAGATAAAAGCCAGACGAAAGCCACAAAAGCCCCCGAAAAACAAAAGCCAGCCAGAACTGGCTTAATATGATTGAATTAAAGTTTAATTTTCACTTAATTTGCAGCCTAATTGGCTGTATCTTATATATTTTCAAAGCGAAGCCTAGTCGAGACTTCGCTTTCGGTTTTATCATTCACCTCACACGCCCCGAGCATGCAGACGACAGCTTATGCTAATATAAACCAGGCCAGATTGCTCCAATACACATATGTACCTATACCCGCATCTGTGTGACGGGGAAAACTGCGCAGTTCCGAAAATATACAAAAACATACATTCATTTGGGGTATTTCTGCGGTTCAGACGCCCGTCTGACGTCACAATTGGGGCAACCCTGAGACGCGTGTAAATGATAATTCCGCTGGACTTTGGACCCCGTGTAAGCAGTCGTCTGGCATGTGACTGGGTCAGAGATATACCACGGATCACTGGTCAGTATCTGGTTGTAATTTGTATCTGCCGGAAGCGAGGGTGCACTTGGTGGCATCTGCCTGCTGCCCCTCTGATCTCTTATCTGCCACAGACCAAACCAAAACAGAGAACGCAGCAGTGTTCAAAGAGCAGAAAAGATGATGAAAGATTGCATCATGCTGCCACAGGGGAGGCGGGACGGAGATATCTCGGCGGCGGGGAACCCGCTTCTAATGAAAGTGACGTGGACACCACCAACTGGCACCAATACGACGAAGGTTGGAGTTGGATCTCCCCAGCTCCCCATCTCCGTCTGTGCGAATTGCCCGCGCAGAGCAAGTTTCTCGAGTTTTTGGAGTGGAGCTCTCGAAACCAGACCGACCAGACGAACAGCTGATCAGCCAGTTTGGCCGTCTGTCTTTCGCCTTTTATTTGTATCGCAGTATCTCGGTATATAGGTATCGGTGTATCTCCATATCTCTGTATCTGTATATCTTTTCCAGCGGTGGCGGCAGTGCGTTACCGCTTAGAATTTCAAATTCACGTTACGAGGCCCATGCCTGCGGTACAGTTGTGCTTGGCTCGGCTAGTCAGCTGTACGGCAACGATAAGTCAAGGCGATAGATAGAGTATGGGAAAGGGTCACTTGAGTAGTAGTAGGTAGCCAGAGGAGAGCTAAAGATAGTCCTCAAAGCACTCTTGCACCTGTCAATAACCTAACCTAGGGTAATAATAAATATAAATAAACAAATCAAATATTTAATTAACTCAATTTACTTAACCCATCCTTAACCTCTCTACATTCCCCTCCAGCCTGGTCTCCCCAGCCGCCCGAAGCTACAACTTCCGGCTGACCTGCCGCTTCCTGTCCGTTCATTATGGAGACGCCAAGGCACTGACCCCCGCCGTCAAGCAGTATGTGGAGAAGTGCGTGGATCTCTGCAAGCCAGAGCGAGTGCACATCTGCGATGGCACTCCCAGTGAGAGCAAGCTGCTCCAGGGACTCATGCTGAAACAGGGAACCATCCTGCCGCTGCCCAAGTACGATAACTGCTGGCTGGCCCGGACCAATCCGGCTGATGTGGCTCGTGTGGAGTCCAAGACCTTCATCTCCACCGCCAGCAAGGAGCAGACGGTGCCAGTGACGGAGAAGGCCACTCCGGGAATGCTGGGCAACTGGATTTCCGAGCAGGATCTGCAGGCGGCCATCGCCGAGCGCTTCCCTGGCTGCATGAAGGGACGCACCATGTACGTCATACCCTTCAGCATGGGCCCCGTGGGATCACCGCTCTCCAAAGTCGGCATCGAGATCACCGACTCCCCCTACGTGGTAGAGTCCATGAAGATCATGACCCGGGCGGGCAATCCCGTGCTGGAGTTCCTCCAAACCGGCGATGGTCAGTTTGTCAAGTGCCTGCACTCGGTGGGCACGCCCAAGAGCGGTGTCCAGGCCCAGGCATCCTGGCCCTGCGATCCCGAGCGCACCATCATCCTGCACAAGCCGGCGGATAACGAGATCGTGTCCTACGGGTCGGGATACGGCGGCAACTCGCTGCTGGGCAAGAAGTGCCTTGCTCTGAGGATCGGCAGTACCATTGCCAAGCGCGAGGGCTGGCTGGCCGAGCACATGCTCATCCTGGGCATCACCAATCCGCAGGGTAAGAAGATCTACGTGGCCGCCGCCTTCCCCTCCGCCTGTGGGAAGACCAACCTGGCCATGATGACGCCCACGCTGCCGGGCTACAAGGTGGAGTGTGTGGGCGATGACATCGCCTGGATGAAGTTCGACTCGCAGGGAGTGCTGCGCGCCATCAACCCGGAAAACGGCTTCTTCGGCGTGGCGCCCGGTACCTCGAGAAGCACTAACCCCATTGCCATGGACACGATCTTCCGGAACTCGGTCTTCACCAACGTGGCCTCCACCTCGGACGGCGGCGTCTACTGGGAGGGCATGGACAAGGCGCAGCTGAAGGATGTGACCGTCACCGATTGGCTGGGCAAGCTCTGGTCGCCGGAGTCGGGCAAGCCGGCTGCCCATCCCAACTCCCGCTTCTGCACCCCGGCCGCCCAGTGCCCCATCATCGATCCCAGCTGGGAGGACAGCGCCGGAGTGCCCATCTCGGCCATCCTCTTCGGCGGACGACGACCTGAAGGAGTCCCGCTGGTGTACGAGGCGAGGGACTGGACCCACGGTGTCTTCATGGGCGCCGCCATGAGGAGCGAGGCCACCGCCGCCGCCGAGCACAAGGCCAAGACCATCATGCACGATCCCTTCGCCATGCGCCCCTTCTTCGGGTACAACTTCGGGGACTACCTCGCCCACTGGCTGAGCATGGAGCAGCGCGGCCAGGTGCCCAAGATCTTCCACGTCAACT
>JAEIHY010018839.1:0-13556 GCA_018904565.1 Drosophila tsacasi
TTAGAGCAAGTGCGCGGCAAATACAAAAAGTCACGGACTTATCAAACGACCCTCGTAGTTGCCCCATAAAAAGTTATCTTTAATGTACTTACATTTTGTCCAATTATCGATATATGTATATTTATGGTACTTTTGATTAATGATCCTATTAAATACAAATTTTCAATAATAATTAAATGCAAAATTTTGTAGAATTGCCATTAATAAATGCCTGCATAATATTTAAAATAAAGTTTATATTGTTTTCGCCTAAGGGAAATACATATTTAACCTCCTCTTTGATAACAAGCTATTTAATTTGATATCTTCGGTTGTGTTCATAATGCCTGAAACATTTTACATGTTGTTTTTCTCCGTAATCATTAGATTTAATAGTATTACCAACCAAATACATAGAAACTCCATAAACATAAGCATTTACAAGCATCGCGAGAAGAGACCTCCTATTGATTTTGATGGCCAATGTTGGTATACTTGCGTATTGAGTTTGTCGATGATGGCTTAAATCGACACATTTAAGTTCACTATAGAAAACACAGTAGTATTTAAACAAAGAAATATCCTTTGCAACATACTGTCTTTGTTTATAAACTCATCAATAAGCATTCGATTCTAAATAGCACAGAAAACTCTCTAAGGGTTGGCATATTGCGCGCGTCCTTGCTCGTCGCCTGCGTCAGTTGCGTTGTTCCTGAAAATATATTTCCACTGAATGCCAAAGTAGGGGAAATTCCGCAAAATCCAGATAGCCGGCGACGATGGTTTTTCTTTCTTTTTGTTGCTTCTGCCGACCGACCGCCCACTTAACGCAAATAAAAAGCAGGCGGCAACAAATAAAACCAAAATAACAATCAGAAAAAAAATGTAATTTTAGCTACAAGTTTGTTGAGTGAATGCGGCGGCTATTTTAAAAATAAACATCGACAAGGCAGCTCACGCGGCGGCGGCGGCAACAGAAAATAGATAGAAACTGAGGTGAGAATTGCCAGGAGAATTGCAAAGGTATAGAGAGAGAGTAATTGGTTCAAACAAAGACTAAAAGATAACTTTTAATTTAAAAAAATGTAATCCCAAGACTCTTTCTTAGTTGTAATCCCCTGAGTCTATAAGCTTGCTGCCGAGTGATTCATTCACAAACAAGTTGCCCGAAAATCAGCATCAGGTGTGCTGTCTGCTGTCCGTCACCGTCACCCTCACCATCCTCCTTGGCTTTACGCTAAAAATAACTTATAGTTGCGCTATTTTTATGGCCTTTAAATTGCCAAATGATTTGTGCAGCTTTATTGGAAGCAAACTTTTGCTTTTAATTTTTATTTTTATTTTAATTTCGTTGCCAGATATCTCTATGTCAGCAAAAAATCATTGCTAATTGATTATTGTCGTCAGTGGAATGCAAATGAGAATATGTATTGATGATGGAATGTTTTTAACACGTAACAATTTAGTATTTTATTATTTGATTTTCACATAGAGTTTTCCTTTAAATTCTACTGTGTCACACTATAAAGATTGGGCCACTAATTAATAACTCAACATTATACCCCATCAACAGTATGCCTAATAAAAACTTTCAACACAACCAAATCACTTTGACCAACACAACAAACCTCTTAACTTTGCCGGAATATATCGCGGTAATCAAGTTATTTATAGTTTTCCACAATTTTCCCCATTTTCCTAAGCAGCTGGGAGCACCTAGAGTTAAGGTGGTAGCTAAGGCAACTCGCTTCGCCGTCAAGGTTAACCAAGTTAATAATCTTTTTGCCGATTTGAGGGCTTGCTGGCATCACGTTTCATCTGCCTGATAGAGAAACAGAAACAGAAACAGAAACAGAGATAGTGATAGCGACGAAAAGCGAGGGAGAGTATATATTATTATATATATATAAATATATAATATGTACGTAGCTCAGCTCTCTGATAAGTTGCCACTTGATAAGACAGCAGCAGAGTTGGTTTTTTGTTCACATTGTTATGGAAATGATATTTCTTTCGATTTTTATGTACTGCATTATTATTCTCGGACATTTTTGCACGTTTTCGCTTTTGTGGGCGCGACTCTTTGTTTTTTGTTTTTAGTGTTTGTTGCGTTTCCTGTCTGAATTGTACGGCATTTTATTTGCTTTTGTATTGCAAAAGCAGGGGCGAATGTGTGTTGCTTATTGCAAGTTTAATAATGATTACGATATCTCACTGCGCGATAAGGTAACTAAATATTTTCCCCCACTATCTTTATTGCATTTATTTGATGTTTATACATAAAGTGTGGAAGTTCTGGTTTCTAACCGCTAATAATTAACAAAAAAATGAGTACATACAAATTCTTTTGTAATTAAATCAATCAGTTAAATAAGTCTGAAGACTTTCTATCATAATTTGGTCAATTAGCGTAACATATTCTTTACAAAACACAACACAACTTTTGCGTTTGTAATGATAAAATATGAAATATATCGTATACATATCTAGCCATAAATTTGTCTGCAGCTGCTCGGGGGATACGAAGCGTGAATCAAATCAACTCAATTTGTTATCGATAACTGGGAGAAATCTGATATTACTTTCCCCATTTTTCATTCATACCTTCAATCGAATTATGACAGGCGTGCGGAGTCAGCAGCACAGGGGCGACTCTACTTTAGAAAAACTTCCACTTGCACATTGGCAAGCAATTTGCCTGCCAAACCTAGAGCCCCCTCTTCTCCCCTGCCCTACCACCACCACCCAGCTAACCAGAAACCTTAGCACATTTTCATTTCTTTTCAACGCGCGCGGCGCCAAACTTGGAGTAACAAAGTTTTCCCCTTTCGCCGCCACTCCCCGAGCAACACACAAATACCGCACATGACTACAGTTAAAAAAAAAAGAGTGTAAAGTGTAAATTTTTAATTTTTAATAGAAAAAGTTATCCAAACTAATAATGCAATTCCTTCCTTTTCTTGATGAGTATTGTAATTTTAGTCAGAAGTTTGCAACGCAGTGAGGGAGATATTTCCGACCCTATAAAGTATATATATTCTTGATCAGCATCAACAGCCGAGTCGATCTAGCCATGTCCGTCTGTCCGTCTGTCCGTTTCTACACAAACTAGTCCCTCAGATTTGAAGCTATCTGAATGAAACTTTGCATATAGTTAGGGACGGATCGGCCGACTATATCATATAGCTGCTATAGGAACGATCGGAAACTTTTGAGAACAAAATTATTACTTAGCTAATTTTCAACGTATTTAAATAATATTAAAACTTATGTCAGTATATTGCCTATTATGGTTATTCTAACGTCATCTGAATATTGAACTTAAAAAGAAAAACGAATTAATTGTTTTATAGTCTCTTTTATAGTTTAAAATAATATCATTCTCTTAGTGTAGAATTTAGCGTTTCGGTAGGAGCCAGGATTCCAAGTCACGTAATTTAATAAAATGCCAGAGTCCTTGCTGCACACTGCTGCAGCACACACCAGTCAGAAATTCTGTGAGAGAGATGCGTGGAACGTGAGCCCCGACTGCTCTGCTCCAGCTTACCAGTTCACCTGTTCACCTGACGCCCACGCGTGACATTCTCCCCGCGCGCCGCGCCCCAAGCCGGTACACGTGTCAATAAAGAATCGGGGAATCGGTTGGGTCTGCAATGGGAATCTTGTTGTATAGGTTATGTCGAATGAAATTACCATAAAAACTTGCAACAAAATGTGAAAGAAATAATGGGTTCAGATTTATTCATATTTTGTTCCCTTAACTATTTGCTAGTTCTCTGGGCTTTTACTGCAGTTTTAGTAAATGCGACTGCTGCTAATTCAACTGTTTTAAATGAAAGGTATAATTTTGTGGGTTAATGCACCGGAGGGTATTATTCCAGATACCAGATGTTTTGTACTTGCACAAAGTTTAAAACAGCAGATTAAATATGTATAGTCAGGTAACTGAATATTTCAGTGGTTAGTCAGCCTCGTGTGCCAAATATTTTCGCATATACTGTAATTTCGTTTTCTTTCCCACTTTTGTTCGAGCTAAACATTCAGCAAGAGGAACGCTGGTGAACGTGAACAACTTTATTACAACCATTTAATCTAACAGGCAACCCTGATTCTGATTTGCCTGCCCCGCCGCATCCCTTTAACAACTCACAGCCTCGTTCTGCCGCTCCGGACACACACATTTCCACAGAACTCACCTCAATGACGTAAAAGGCTATGCAAATTGCAATTGCAACATCAACATAAACAACAAACAAAGTGCAGAGCTCGCTCAGACTGCACTGTGACTGTGACTGCAGCATCCATAGGGAAATAGCAACAGTTACTCAGAGAGGGAAAGGACGTAAAACCGAGCCAGAAGAAGAAACCGCTCCCAAAAGAGCCAACAACATTTACGTTCCACCAGCAGCCTCCCTCTTGACATATACATACAAATAGTATGTATATATATATATGTACCTCCCTGGTCTACATCCTTTAACTCAACTTGACTTGCTCGTTTGGCGCTACTTTTGCGGCATATCCTTGCATATCCTCCTACAGGGCCTCCCCCACTCTGACACTTTCTTTTGTGCCTTTCTAATATGGTCTCGTTGCGTCCCGCCCTCTCCACTCCACTCCACACCACTCTGCTCGCTTTCAAGTTGAGCGCCTAAAATGCGGCGGCAGGAGTGTGGAACACATCCTTTTTACTTTGAAAATGCAACATTGAACTGTCAACTGCCTCCGCTCAAGCCACGCCCCCTTGTCCTCGTCCTCGCCGTCCTCGCACAATCCATTGCATTTTGGCATGCAATTTCCAAATGCATCGTACAGCCTACAAAATCGTCGTTCATCATTTGGTAGGGAGGTCCTTTCAAGGATACTTACATTGGAAATTTGAAATTAAGTAGAACTGGCCATAAGGGAGGGGGTTTGTTTTTATCTTGTCAACCAATTCTGATCAATTAACTAGTTATTTTAATATTTAGGCAAATAAAAACCAATATAATATTAAAATTATTAAATATCAAAGTATTTTAATATCTGAATAATGGTTTATTCAGCTTTTTTCAATATGTTAAAAATTTCATGGTGCATTCCCGACTCTAATCTGTGCATTCGCTTACCACTTTTTATGTAAGTTCCCATCGCCGGTCCTGAGGGATTCTTTCGGGGTGTGTGCATGTGTCTCTATTCCGCTCCGGGTCCGGTCGTCGCTTAGTTTGGGGCAAGTTTAATGGTGGCTATAACCCAGAAATTGCATGAATACTCAAGTGCTTCCTTCTGCTCCCGATTCTCCGTAGCCGCTCCTGTAACGCTATCGTCGCAGTCCAAGGCTTGGCCCTCGTACATAAATCATCATTGCTTTTGAGTTTGCCCGACTCGATGTCGTCGTCGTCGTCGTCGTCGACTGCGATGGGGAGTCCTTCGTCCTGCCGGGCCACCTCCTTGGGCTTTTGCCATGTCTTTTGTTTTCATTTTTGCTGCTTCTCCTGGCCTCTTCTTCTGTTCGTTCGTTTTCTGCTTCAAGTGGCAGTTTCATTCTTTTCGGCTTGTTGCCCGCCCCTCCCTTTCTCCTTGTGGCGGGAGTCCTTTGAAGCTTTCTTCCCCTTTTGGTTATTTGCTCCCATTCCCGTCCTGTTTTTGTTTCTGCCTGCCTCTGTTGCTGCTGATATGTATTTTATAGCTCATTGGCGGCAGTTACGCTTCAGTTTTCCGAATCTTTAATTGAGCGTGTGCAAATGGAGTTTCCCCGGTTTCCCCAGCAGCGAAGAAAGAGTCCAGATTTGAGTTACGAATGGAAAATAGCCCAGCGGGCAGTGGGCAGAGTTCATGGCAATAAAATCCAACATGATTGATATGATTGTCATCTGCAATATATCGTCTACGAATGGGTAAATGAATTAGCTTCTATTGCTATTGCTTTATATTTAAAATTTAAACAGGAAAGTTTAACAATAAATGAAAGCATTAACTGAATTATGTGATGATGATGACAGTGTGATCAGATACCTGAAACACGTTCGTTGCTTATTCTTTTAGTCTTATTCTAAAATTGTAAGCATCCCATTTTTGTAATGTGCGCCTTAGTGTGACCAAGTTGTATAATATTGTCGATAAGCGCCCTACGAACATTAACAGATAAATATAAGCTAGATTATAAGAAAATGAGAAGACGTACCTTGTTTTTGGAGAATAAAAACGATCTCACGTGTGTAAAATGAAGGAGAATGAAATTAGTTAAAATAAAATAAATCCTACATTTTAAACATCGAAATAAAATAAAAAATAAAATAAAAAATAAAATAAAAAATAAAATAAAAAATAAAATAAAAAAATAAATAAATAAAAAGCTGGAGTACTATAGTAACTTTCATTAAACAGAGCGGAAGGTATAAGAAAATGTTGACAAATGAAGGAAAATATGGCTAGTAACATGTTGCTCAATGCCCTAATTAGGATACATTTTGCTAGGAACATATTAAGCAACATAAACACGAATCAATAAAGTCATGTCCAAGTGTCACTAAATATTTGAAGCTTCTTAATCAGACATTGCAGATAGTCTTTTTTCTATTGCAGCCATAATATAAGTAGGAAAGGGCAAGATCGGACAACTATAGCTAAAGCTTTCATTGAAATTATGGGACAATAAGAGAAAAATCTTAAAACTTCAATATATTTCTTCAAACAACTTCTTAGTCATAAGCCAAACCCATATCTGTGTCAATTAAAGCACAACAATTATGTTTATTATTATTCCTACAAATAACATAAATATTTTGATATTTGATGTCCAATAATATTGTCGCTTTATTTACCCAGATTTATAAATATTTACACGCTGCTATATGTGTCAATGCATGTTATTTGATGCGGACAGCAACTTAATCCGCAGCCGAGTGAGCTTCAAAGCGGAATGCAAATTCCACTCAGCGGTTTTGCACGCGTTTTTGCAACTTGTTCTTCTGTTCGTTCGGCCATTTAACGGTGGCACCGGTGCGCTGCTTGGTAGGCGCTTCATTAAACAAGCTTAGCTTCTTGTGACCGACATACTTTGCTTAATTTATCAATACCAATTATGTGGTGAATATTGTACAAGAGATGGGTAACAAATTTACGCGTATGAATAATGCAAGTAATAAATTTCCAGTTTCTCGATTTAAGAATTAAATATCGAATAATATAAAAGTATTATCTAATTTTATTACAAATTAAACTCAACGTGAATTGATATTTTAATTATGTTTTGTATATTTGAATATTTTCCAATTACCGATAATCGATAACATTCTCGATATTTATTTATCTCTGTTCTTATATTATCTCTCTTTCTCTTTCTTATGCTCGCGGTAGCGTCCGTTTAAAAACGCTTACATTGATTGATTAACTCGGAGGCGCGACTTTTGTTGCGTTTTTGCACGCGTGCGGTTTTAAACGCGTGCCTCTCTCTTCCTCTCTCTCGATCTCTTTCTGGCTCCCTACACACACACACATGTGTGTGTTAATTGTTGTCAAGGTTGCTTTATTTAGTTTATGTTTTTGCTCATTCTCTTTGTTTCCTCCTCTTTTTGGCTTTTGCATATGTTTCTTGTTTTTCGTCTCGATGTCTGGTTTTAGTTTTTTCTCTCTGCCGCCGCCGCCTCTGTTGTCTCTTTCTCCTCACTTCTCGGGTTTTTATTTATTTTTTATCTGGCGTTTGCTTTCTTTTTCTCGGTTGTTGTTGTTGTTGTTCCTTTTCATGCTCGAAAAGTTTTGCGTTGCTGTGATTTGGCTAATGCAATTTGGTAGCCGCTTTGTTTGTCTTTGGCCTAAATTTTTGTTTCAGTTTTTGTCAGTTCGAGTCTTTATTCTATTTTTTTTTTTTTTTTTATTTGAGCTTTTGTTGTTGATTTGATTTGATATGATTTCTATCGATAAAAGAACACGTTAAATGAGAAAAAAAAGAACAAATGAAATAGTATTATTTCTTTAAATAAATCGATCGATATAAATAGACAGGTTCGGTTAATCAGTGACAAATTCGATATAATAAAATGGACAGGTCCTCGAAATATTCCAACATTGGACCTTTTTCAATTTTATTACAATACATCATTTTATGTATTTATTCGTTATTTGGTAAGATCTAATAAAAAACGTGTTTATGCCTTTGGCTTATTTATTTATTTCGCCAACGTTATAACCTTAACTGGCTACTTATCTATAACTTAACTAACATTAATTGAGGCTAAATATTGGAAAAGTTCATTCTAATCTATTTAATCTAAGTTGATTTTGGCTCGTGATTTCCTGCAGCATGATTTTATTTGTAGATACGATTCATAAAATTGGTGGGTTGCCTGAAATAAAAACGAAAATATAAAAGTAATCGAAACCAGGCCACTCAGAAGTGTTAAAGCTTTTTTGGCTCTCCGCAAATATTTTAATCAGAAATGCAAGCATACAATGGATGCGCGGAAAGCAAAGAAAACCAAAAGCATAAATAAGAAAAAAAGAAAAAATTGTTTCAACACGGCGGCGACTTTCTACGCTCAAGCAAGCAGCAAGTAAGCAAGCGAATGATTTCAGTTCGAATGACAGGGAGGCCATTAAAAAGCCCCCATTTCTTCCATTTGTCACTCTCGATGGAATGCAGCACGCAGTTTGATCGATACAACTTTAAAATAGGCCAAGAATAAAGTAAAAGCCGTGTCAAGGTCGTCCAGAAGGGGAGTTTACTGCGTGGCACAAAGTACAAAGAAGAAGAATAATTACTTCAAACCAAAAGCAGAACATCATGTGTATTTTCAATAATGGAACGCTCGCTCAATCGGTAAAGCTTCCCTTTGAAAATACTGATAATAATCTTTTAATATTCTCTCTGAGACTGGTCACACTGGTCGATTATTGTACTATTAATATAATATTGATTTTAAATGAAAATAAGGTATAAATAGAATATTTATTATTTATTTAATATTTCTTCTAAGACTGGTCACACTGGTCGTCAATCGCACAGTGAAAATCAACATACGATATATATTTAATAGATAAAAATATGAGACACAAGTTGTCGGAATTGACTTTTACTTAAAAAAAATATTAACTTCCAAGTGGAAATTTCTGAAAAAAGTAAAATAAATAAAATAATAAAGGCAACTTTCTAGATCTGATTATCAAGCAGTCATTTCTTGTATTCATGTGCAAATCATTGTGTGCACGTATTGAGTCTACTTTATTTTTAAAATTCCTGTTTTCTCATGCGGTTTCGTCCAAAGTGTGTGTGAATGTGTGCAACCGCAAACATGACACACTGATAAGGGGCAAAAATTATACAATCGAATCAAGAGCTCCGAGTCGCTTAACAGTAAAAACAAACGAATCTATAAACCACTTATCAGGCAGGCAAACAAATTGCAAAGAAACCGAGGGGGAACGGGGCGCTGTACGCTGTATTTGAACGATCACGAATGAGATTACATTGAGTATAAAACGGCTTCCATTTAAATAATACGTTTTATCAATCTTGAACTGTAACCATTTCTGGGAATGGCATTTTAACCGCAATCCTATAAATCAAGCACAATGGGGTGCGGCGCAAATAGGCAATTATTTTGTAAGCCTTTTTTAAGTAACTAAAATGTTATCAATTAAAATTTGCACACAAAAGAAATCCGTTTATCAAAGCCAGAAAGAGATCTTTTTAGGAAGGTGGTTAAAATTTTAATAACTGGGAATGTTTTTATGAATAAACTACCTTTTCAATTTGCATTTACGTGCTTAAACTTTAGTTTGAAATGAAATAAATTCCTTTCATTAATTTATCTCTTTTCTCTATATCTTTTCAGGTGAGTTGTCCAAGCAAAAAATAATTCAATTAAATTAGATTACGACCGAGCTGAGTAAGTGAATCCCCAATTTGGTGTCTGTCGAAGGTGCTGTCTTTTAGCAAGCGAAAGTTATGCCAGAGTTCTAGCTGTGTGTTGCAGTTGATAAACCACTTGAGTGGAAATTTATGACAAGTCGCAAAATCGGGCAGGAAAGGAAAATTAAAATTTTAACTGCCTGGAAACGTGTGAAAAGTCGCATACACCAGCAATCATTTCAAGAGAGAGAGAGAAAGAGAGGGATGATGGCTTAAAACATTGTAAGAAAAAGTGCTGTGCGAAAAATGTTATTATAGATTTCACTTTCCCCAAGCAAGGACAAAAGAAGATTGTGGGTTAAAGATGGCAGGGAAAAGGACCAAAGGAGAGTTTACGAGGCGTATGCTTGATGACTTTTACGACATTCTGACCCTCACTAAAGCCCTTCGTCCACTCTGGACGATGGGGCTTATGAAAAAAGGTCGGAGCTGTACTGAACAGAGGGTGATGGTCAAAAGAGTGTCCAACTGAACATATTCTTATTGATTTTAGAAGATACTCTACACATTATGTGATTTAGTGTGACCATGCACAGGCTTGCATCCTGGAATCAGTTAGATTTTTAGCTGTAATACAACCACAGTAATGGCTTTTTAAAACACAGGAGCTATTTAGAAGACTAATATTGATTTATCTTGTATTCCTTATAATTGTGGGTGCAGATTATTGTCATAATGCCTGGATTGACAGAGCATGTAAACTTCATATGCGAGGTTAAGTTATTCGCTTAAGCTCTTGGATTCCCTGTCAACCTTTGACCTTTTCAACAGGCTGTGTACAACCCGCGGGCAAACATATTCTGCTAACTCCCCTCCAGTCGGTCGCAAACATCATGTGTACCCGCATTGTGTTTGTCATCGTGCACAGTTTGGCAGCCATTGGGTTTCACTTTTCCTGTCTCTCCGCCGACACGCGATGCGTGTGCCACTTGTTTGGACCAAGTTACCAGCACCAAGCACCAGCACCAAGCACCAGCTCCAACTCAGTCTGCCCCCCTTGGATGCCTCAGCTGCCGCCTGTGCTTGTTATTGTTTAACTGGCAATGATTAATGACAATGCCACCAACAAGAAGAAAAAGAATAACAAGAACAACAACAACAACAACCGGGATGAGGAGGCGGCGAGAGAGGTGTGTTTGAGGGTCTTGGAACATTGCTGGCATTTCTTTTTGCCAGTGACCCAGAAACATTTTGCGCTGTCTTCACCGCCAGCTGCCATTCACCATTCACCATTCACCACTCGAGAGTGATTAGAATTTTTGGCCTCCCCCCAACAAAGACGACGAGAGCGATAAAAGGAGCATTTTTATTGATTTGTCTCTGACTCATTTTGTTGGGGGTTCCACATTCCACATTCCACAATTGGAATGGAGTTCAATCTGAGAGTATATTGGGGATCCTTGGAAGGAATAACTACGTGTTAATTATAGTGTGAACATTAAAAATTTAATATACTGCTTCATTTAGTTATGTGCAAATAGATCATGTATACTTTTTTCTATCATTTGCGTATGAGTTTGTTTTATTTATCAATAAATCGTAGCCGTAAAAAATATTGGAAAGATATGAACAAATTTTGAAAGCATTTTTAAAAAAATTCATTTAAATCAGAAAATACCTGGAATAAGTCATAAAGTTACATAACATTGTTATCGTATATTTGGTTTTGATTGGTTTCTTTTATTGCGGTTGTATTTGAGTTTTACTTAGTTTTTATTAAATTTTCACAATGTGCTTTCGTCCGTACCAAAATCTAGAGTGACTCCTTATTCACAATCCTTACTTCTCTTAACCTAATTTATTAACATCTTGAAACAATTGAATGGAACATAATGCTGAGTACTTAAAACAAATTGGGATGGTATCTTAAAGCATCCCTGCTAACAACATATTATATATTCTTGCCAACTTGCGAATTTTTAGGTACCTCCCTCCTCCTCTTATATTCATAATTTAAATTTGAATTACGATGACCAACTTAGTTTCTGAGTCACACGTTGATCTTGAGTCACGTTTGCAGCGACATCTGATAAGTGTTACATTTAAATGAAAGTTATTATATTTAGTATTAAGTAAATTCTTAAATAAAGTGACATTGTATCTCAATTAGTAAGCACACATAATGTATACACGCTTCTTAGCAAATATGTCCGAAAGTTTTAATCATTTTGACGCAACAGGAAAGCGGCATATTTAATTTTTGGACAAGCCAACGCACACGAAAAGTATTTACTTTCCTTTTGGCTTAATTTTCTGTGGCATTTCACATGCATACAATATACACGTATTTTACATGTATACAGCTCTTACCTTTATTTTGAGTTTCTTGGTTTTGGCTTTATTTTTTTTATTTTTTATTTTTTTTTTTTTTTGCCCGCCTTTTTATGAAGCTTATTTTATTACACACCGCGCGATGCGACGCTCTCTGCGTCTGTCTGTCTCCGCCTCCGCCTCCGTCCCCGTCTCTTTCTCTTTCTCTTCGAGTTGACATCGTCGTTATGTGAAAAACCTGCCTCAAGGTTATTGCCTTCTACCCGAAACCAAGACGAAAAACAGAGAAAAACGGCCAAAAGAGAGCGCAAAAACAAACAAATTTCTCTCATTACACGATGAGAGGGGGCTTCTTTGTAGTTATTGTTGTTGTTTTTGCCATTGCTATTGGTATTGTTGTTGTTGTTGGTTTTGTTTTTGCTTTTGTTTTTGTTATTGCTTTTGGCATCAAGCTCATTTAGCTGATGCTACTTTTCGCCTTTCGCTGTTGCTCTCTCCCTCCTTTCCCCGGGCTCTTGTGGAAAATATACAGCAAGCAAAACAAGAAGAAAAATAAAAAATAATAAATACAAAAAAGAAAATACTGAATACTTATCGAGTTCATTTTGTTGTATACTTGGCAGTTTCGGTGTAAATTATAAGGTCAAGGATTTTCATATTTCGTTTTTTGAGCCCTCAAGAACTTTGATTACTGCCTTGTTTTTTTTTTTAGAACTTAAGTTAAGCAAGAGCTAAGCTTTGCAAAGAATTCTTTGCACCTATGACTAGCTTAACGGAATGATTATGTCTTTAGAGAACTAAGATTTATAGAAAATACCAAGCTATTGTTGTCATATATTTGGTTTTGATTGGTTTTATTTATTGCGATTGTATTTTAGTTTTTCTTAGTTTTATTCAATTTTCACAATGTGCTTTCGGCCGTACCAAAATCTAGTATCCACATAATCCTTACTTCTCTTAACCTAATTTACTAACATCTTGGAACAATTGAATTAACGTAATGCTGAGTACTTACTACAAACTGGGATGGTATCTTTTAGCATCTCTGCTAACACTATATACTATATTCTATATTTAAAGCAATTAAATTTTGTATGTTATTCTTGTTCTAACTTTCTTTCTTTTTTTTTTTACCATTATTTCATTGATATTTTGATAGGGCAATAATAATTTTTCATTGTGCCAAGACAACAAATTCGAACCCTATTTGCTGCTCCTGCTATACTTAGTTAATTGTGGCTCCGCGGCGTGAGAAAATAGGACACAAGGATTTATATATACTATATAGTAGGGCAAATATACTGATATATATCGGTCGTTCGAGCCTCGTGCCTTTGTTATTTACGGCAAGACTGTCAGCGGTGTCAACGGCACGCTACAGACATGGGATCGACGTCATTTGGTCATTTGTCAAAAA
>JAEIHY010018843.1:0-11597 GCA_018904565.1 Drosophila tsacasi
AAACCTTACTGCAAGGGTATTTAAACTTCGGCTTTGCCGAAGTTAGCTGTTTCTCTTGTTTTAGATTAATAATTATCCCTAAGCTATTGCTATGCGTTCTGGCGGCTGTGCTTGCCTTGGACAGCTCCCAATACATGTTCAGGGAACTCGGACGATTGTATATGGGCTCTATTAGGCAAATATATTCTTGACCAGCATTGACAGCAAAGTCGATCTAGCCGTGTCCGGCAAAAAAAAAAATTCTGCCAAATTTTTTTTTTTTCAATTTTTATAAGGGTTGACCCCTTATAATTGTCAAAAAATAAAACAAAAATTTTGATTTCCTAAAATTTTAAATTCGGTATGCAGATTTATTAACCTTGTTAAAACTAGCACAGCAAAGCTGCCCGAATCTATATAAATCGAATTTTTACGGAGTAATGCCATTTTTAGTCTTTTGTTTACCCACAAAAATATTATATATGAAAATATATGGTTTGGAACTCGGCTAAAGGATAACAATTTCAGCAGATGCTATCTAGTATTTCTGTTCGCCTGGTACTTGAGAGCCCATGCATAGTGGATTTTCGAGTTATTACTTTCCGGAATGTAACGTGTCGATATGAATAAATACAGGGCTATAAAAAATGGCAGCAGGCAGACGCTGAACACTTCGTTTGTATTTTATGCCCGTGAAGGGTATTATAATTTTAGTCAGAAGCTTGCAAGGATGTGAAGGAGTCATTTTCGACCCTATAAGTCATATACATTCTTGACCAGCATTGACAGCCGAGTCGATCTAGCCGGCAGAAATGGTTTGCGCCATAAATAAATTATGCATCTGCTGGCCTTTTGTGCACCTGATGCACAAAAAAAGGCATTTGATGATTTTGTAGTGGTAAAAGGCTTATTCTTGCCTAAAATAACAATAAACAATTTTTAACGCCATATCGGTGGAACCACAGTATTTCTGAAACAAGTTTTTTTTTATACAGATTTTATTAAATTTTGTTGTTTAGCATAATTACATTTATGAATTGATTTGGTGCTAAAATACTAACAGTTTTCTCGCCCTTTATCAAAGGTATAAGGTTCTCGTATTCATATTATCTGTTGCTGTTTGCGTATTGTTCTCGACGTAGCATTGGTTGGGTGTAAATAAATCGCCATTTGTTTCGTTTCGCTTTGTATAATTGTTTGAATAGGTAGTTGGTTCAATTCGTTTACCATTTCGTGGTGGCTTCGTAAAATTTAGAATCGTTCTCCTTGCAGCACTTGCGGCGTGTATGTAGAGATTTATGAGTGTATGTATATTTAGGAGTAACTAATGAACGGAGTTGATAATACAATATATATATAAAGTTGGTAATAGTAATGATATACAATCGTTTTTAATCATATGTCTACGGGTACTTAACTGTAAGGATAGAATTATATGTAGGAAAAAGTCGGATCGTTTGTTGTTGGGGCGTTGTAAAGCGGAAGATTGTAGATTGCGTAGCTGGGTTGGATTGTCGCTGTCCCCTTGTCGAAGTTCCACTTTTAGTCTTCGTCGTCGTCGATGGCCGCGTTGCTGCGCGAGATCTTCGTGTATGCCGCATAGATGCACTCACACACGAAGCGATACTGGCTCTGGAAGGGAAATAAATAGGTTTGAGTAACATGCAAGGCAACATCTCCCAGGAATAACTCACCACATTCTGGACCATGCAAGCTCGCTGATCGCGCATGGTGCGCACAATGTCCAGGGGATATACCGGCTCACGGGCCTCCATCAGAGCCAAGGCGGTGTCCATCAGTATGAGCACGCCAGTGCGTCCAATACCCGCTGAACAGTGGACGATCACAGGTGGATTGGCGGCACTAATGCATCTACAAGTGAATCAGAGAGTTAAATTCGTTCAATCTTACATAATTCTCCACGAATACTCACTGGTGCACGCTCGTCGATACGGGCGTTTCGTCTTCGGGAGTTGCTCCGTTGCTGGCTGCACACTTGCGCTCCCGCATTAGCCCGCCGTTCTCGTCATCCTCAGCATCTGCGTTCATCAGGCGCATCTGCTTGAGGTTTTCTTCAATCTCTTGGAGAAGCGTGCGCTTGCGAGCATTTCGCACTCTCTCCGTAAACTCGAGAAAGAGGTTGGGATCGGACGGCACGCAGTGGTCGGGCCACGCCAGGTACTGCATGTGGTGGATGTGCCGCTGCTCGTGCTTGTCGTTCAGCACGAACTCGCGGAAAACAAAGCTGCCCGTTTCGTCCGGCATCTCGCTGAGGCAGCGCACCGAAAAACCCTCGGCTAACTGCAGCTCCTCGCCGGTCACCGGCCAATACTGGTGGCACTTTTGCCGGCCGGCCTCCATCACCGTGGTGAGCATCACAAGAAGGTGGCTGCTCTCCTGCTGTACCATGCGCCAAAAGTCCGTTGTAGTGCTGGCTAGTGGTCCCTGGGTGGCGATATATCGGTTTACGCCGCCGGGAATCTCCATGTTCACGTAGTTAGCGTTGATGTAGTCGCCGGTAAGCGAGTTGACCAAAGACACCCGTGTACAGTCATCTGAAATGCCGACCCAACGTTAACTCTGTCACTAAATTGGGGTAAAGCTTTCAAAACTTACATGGCGATATATCGCGGTATCGGTTTTTTGGCGCATTGGACGGCTTGCGCGCTTCCGTGATGGCCAGATCGGGATTCTTTCGGTACATGAGCTCGTACTGGGCTAGGAGAGCCCCGGAGGCCAGCCCATCGCTGAGCAGGAGCACGCTCTGGTTGAAGAGTGCGTCCCCATCTAGTAGATTAGAGTGGGATCCGGTCTCGTCGCTCTCGGGAACGTACTGGTACATCGGTTCCTCCTCCAGATGCAACGGCACTGAGATCTGGGGACGCACCGTCAGCAGGAGCTCGCCACTGGCCGTGTTGCGGCAATCACGAATTAAAGCTACCACCTGCTCATGGCGCAGACCATGCACCTCGCGCCCGTTGATCATAAGCACCTCGTCGCCCTCGCGGACTCGAGGTGTGCATCGGTCGGCAGGCGTGTGTGGCACCACCTTGGATACTTGGACGGGATGGCTAAGGTTCACACCACCCTTTACATTGAAACCGTAGCGTCCGTGCTCGTCGGCCAGCAGCCTGATGGTTATGAGGTCGCTGCCACTTTCCGGCTGGCCTACAGCGTCAGCGATGGTAGTGGGTAGCAGGAGCGGACTGTGCTTGCCGGAGCTGTAGGCGGGTGGCATCGGGGAAGGTGAGGCCGACTCGAAGCGCCTCGTGCACTGCTCGCTGAAACCGACCTCGCTAA
Organism: Drosophila tsacasi; assembly: GCA_018904565.1. Classification (NCBI taxonomy): domain Eukaryota; kingdom Metazoa; phylum Arthropoda; class Insecta; order Diptera; family Drosophilidae; genus Drosophila; species Drosophila tsacasi. Next base: position 3,280 of record JAEIHY010018843.1, read on the forward strand.
AAGGATTTTACAATTATTTTAGTTTACATTTTGTAGCAAAAAAAAGAAGAAACTCACAGTTGGATATCATACTCGTCGCTCTGCTGCTCCCAGGCCTTCCGCGGCATCGAGTCGACCTCCTTGGAGGTGACCTTGCCGCTCGTCTTGGTGATGGTCAGAATGGTTCCTCCGGCGGCAGCGCCGGAAAGCTTACCATTGTGGGAGGCAGCGCTCTCGGAGCCGCTGTGCTGTTGTAGAGGTGTGCCGCCCGAGGAGCCCGATGTGCCGCCGCCTCCGGCCACGAATCGCTTGCTGGGTGAGCGCACAAACACCTTGTGGATGCGGCCGCGCTGCTTCGAATCCTGCACAGCCTGGAGTTCAGTGCGGCCGGAATAGTAGAACTTGCTGCCCAGACTGATGTTGAGGAAGCGCGAGAGGCGGTGCGGCCGTTTCAGACGGAAGAAGCTATGGTGCTCCACGCAGGACTTCCATAGAGCCTTTGCGTGCTTGTGGCTAAGCATTCCGAACCCCAGCAGGGTATCGTAGCTCTCGCTGGGCTCGCGGCGCAGCTGGATGAAGAAGTCCTTCCGCTTGAAAGACACCTTTACCATCTTGCTCCACGAGAAGGTGTTGATTCGCAGCGAGTGTTGGAAGACGAGCAGCCCCACCGCTGACACTCCCAGCTGCAGCTCCTTGCCATTGGAGTCGGTGGCGCTGTGCAGGTCAATGCCATACAACTCCAGACGCTTCGCGTGCTCCAAATAGTTATACTCGGCGTCCGCCGGCAGCTGGCCGCGATGCAGCTTGTGTAGCTCGCCCACCTTCCGCTCCGCCTCGGACGTCTGGTCGCACAGCAACTGCAGGCCGCTCAGGTAGCCTACTTGGTGCTCCGACGAATTGAAGTCGCCCAACTCGGCTGTGGGAGGAGACATTAAAATACAGTTTAAATAGTAAATGGAATGGAATCGAGGGATGCACTCACACTGCACCGTGTAACTGGCAAGCAGGCACTGGGTGTTGCTGGAGCATGGCAGCTTGCCCAGCAGAATGTGGCGCTTGATCTGCAGATAGAACTGATAGCGAGTGAATTCCTCCTGCAATCGGCTCGGATCGCTTACAAAGAACTGTTGGGGGAGAGGCAGTTTATAAGATCCTGAAGGATGAAGGCCAATACGAGCTCACCTTAACTCTAAATTGTAATAATGGAACGGCATTGTTGTCTAGGCCAACGCTGCTGCATTGCTTCTTGAACTGCTTCTGGGCATCGACCCATCTCTGGGAAATAAGAACAGCATTAAGATATATATTGAAAGAGGTGGGGGGACTTACCACAACATCGTCCGGCTTCTCTGGGAAAAGTAGACCAAAATAGTCCCTTTCGGATAGCTCGAGATACTGAAAGACCTGATCTAACAGCTCAGCGCCTTTCGCACGTTTCTACAAAAGAAAGAAACAAGAAGACATAAGTTCTCCGATTATTTTGATCCTTAGCTTGGGGTCCCAAGCTCACTGGATTCAGCTATCTGCCAAGCTAATCTTATGGCGCTTTTCCCTCTCGCCATAGCCTGCGATGCAATTACAGGTATTAAACGACTTTTATTTGGTGCTATTTTCAACAGACAGATTTCGTTTCGATTGTAATTTTCATCTCCACAGCACACTCACTTGATCAGCATCGCGGTGAAAAGAAAGCGAAACCTCGGATGGAGCATTGGGAAGCAATGCGGACAAATGCGTGTCTGAGATGATAGCCGAGATGAAGAAAGCGAGCTCAAGTGCGCAGATAAAAGTGAATAAATGAATAGTGTTTATTAGCAGAAAACTTTCTTTGTTTTGACTATATTTCGCATATGGAATAATTATGCGCATGGCTAATGAAAATCCTCTCCTGTCTTAATATCTACCCTCATAGGAAACACATTGAAATACTCGCTTGAAATTTAGGGTATTGAGCAGGGAGGCTCAGCTCTCGTGGGCAATTAATTTGACTGTTTCTAGGCCTAATGGATTGTTACCTCGATCCGAAAGGTGTGCGTGATGTCATCTAGGAACAGGACGGTGACGCATTGCTGCCGTTGCGGGTTCTTCTTGTCGCGCGCCAGTTCTGTGCCGCCTCCACGGAGGCGGAAGGTTCTGCTCAGGTTTCTCAATCGGAAGCGCTCAAACATGACCGAACTCCATGTTGCACTGCCGACTGCTCACTGGATTTGGATTTGGATTCGGGTTTGGTGTTCTTGGTTCCGGGCGGTATGTGTTTCACGTGTGTTTCTTGGAGGGCGCTCTGATTGTGGAGTAGTTCCTTGCGACGGTGCCCCTCCTCTGGCTCGGCTTCTTCTGTTGTTTATTCGATAAATTGGCAAAAGTATTTTGTGTGTATTATTGTTTGCTTCGCAGCTGGCTGGCTTGCTTTTGTTTTTTTTTTCAGTTAACTTGGCTGCCGCCTCCTTCGGCTCCTTTTCATGTGGATGGATTGGATCACTGATTGACTGCAAAGAGAATGAATAAGTCGCTGTTACCAGTTGATGAAGACACAAGTGTTCGTTTTGGCCTCCTCTTCCGCTTCATATGTTTATTTTGACTAGTTGTTATTTTATGTCCAACCAGCGGGGTAACTCCTACTCCTCTATCAACCCCCGTTTCCATGTCGCCCTCCCCGGTCAGAAGATGGTGCATATTTTCACGTAGACAAACCCAGGACAAACAAACCATGCAGCGCGGCTAGCGACTGAATGCGTCGTCGTCGTCGGTGACAATCGACAAGCGCAGGGTGACTAATCATTTGTGTTTCAGGTCTTTCTTCGGCTCCCCCTGGGTTACCTTCTTCCTCACCACTTTGGTCAGTCGTTGGAAAGCCCAGAATATAACTGTTGTCAAACTGACAGATAAGGCAGAGTCAGCTATTGTATGAGGGGGATAGCTTGCTGTTTTTATTTTAGCACTTGGGGAAAAGATTCGATTTCCTGGCATGACAGCTAAATGTTTAACCTGAACAGTTAACCTTGCATTGAACGCTATTCTTTAAACCTGAAAATTGGAAAAACAGCTATGGATGTAATGTAATGGATATAACGCACGGGAAGTTCATATTCCAAGAGATACAAATCAATCAACACTTCAGCTAATTTTATATTTAAAATAGATTTTTTTAAAGCTATTCGAGTGTAAATAGAAATAACTCGAACTGACTTTGTTTTTCCCAGTGCAGTCGCCACAAATCTTCTTTCGCTGATGATTGATGTACCGTGTAATTGGCTTAAATGCTCTTCACTAATATATACACAGCCCTAAGTATCTGTGTGTGCATAATTGTAAACGTAGACACACAAGCACACAGAAAGCAAACGCGAACGAAGTCTTTTACCTTTCAACCTTATTTTCCCGCAAACGTTGGCGTTTTCTTCCTCTAAACTGGGTTAAAACCGCTTTTGTTGAGCTTCTCGAAGCGGACAGCGATTAAAGAGTGGGAAATAGTGTTTTTTTCATACAGTTGCCAGTAATTATCAGCCTGGGGATAGCTAGCTAGTTCCCTTGAGTCAGTGGCCGCCTTTTTCGGGCTGATGATCGAACGAAACCCAACCAAGGGGATCAATAGTTATCGGAGGCCAAAGCGTACTAAGCTTTATATCGAAATGTAAATGGAAATGAGGAATTCTTCGGTTACTTTTAATAATTCTTTTGGACACCAACAACCTCGCGTGTCATTTGTTCATTTGGCGTAACAGACACACATAGAAAGAGAGCGCAATTGTCGCAAGTAGTAAAAATATCTCGGAATAGGGAGAGATATGTTAGGTGTTTTATAAAAATAATACATTTCCGGCCTGTTGTCAGGCGAAAGAGACAGACGAGCGTCGATCTAGCACTTAGCCAGAGAAATGTGCGCATTATCGATGACATGTAGATAATTTATGTGGTGGCACAAAGAAATCATACAACGGGCAATAAATAAATGCGGCTTAAGAAACAAAGTGATCGCGATCGCCCTGACTTTGGGCCCTTCCGTTCCGTCATCGACACTTTCCTTGATTCATTATCAGTTGGGGGATACAATTAGCGTAAACACGACGCTTGCTAGCGCGATGGTTCGATATTAGTCTAGTATAGGGTACAGTGGTCACTCTACGCCTCTTTTGTGTCTTACGCTAAGAAGGAATAAATTCTTCAGAGATTGATTGGACTTCGAATATAGAAAACAATGAACAATAAAAACACGTTTAAAGTCATGAGTTTGACAGAGTTCGGTAGTAAAGCAAAACGAAAGTGGCTTGTTTGTTTGGTTTTTATAATTTTGTTTTTGTATTTTTTGGCTTCGACTTCTTAAGAAAACCTTCAGATCCTTCGCAACAAGCAACCCCTTTAATATAAACGTTTCTGATTTCTTGCCAGTGCTTGCAGGTCTCCACTGTATTCCCCTAGGTTATCAACAGGTTGGCAGTACAAAAAAAAAAAACAAAAGAGCACACACTTTGGGAATATTATTAAAAACAAACAAATGGAGGACGGTTTACGTCATTCTCTGACGCCCACGAGACGGGGTTAAGACAATACCTGAGCCGTGTGGAACGGGAAGCGAAAAGTCGAGAATCAAGGCGGAGGAGAAGGAGAGGTGGTCACCATATTTGTGTGGAAGCCATGGTCGCTGGTCAGTTCGGATTCCATTTACGGCCAGGGCTGCTTGTCAATGAGTTTACTACATACTACAGACTTTTCATTATGAAATCGAAATCGAAATGGTCAACACACACTTAGGCGAGCGACACACCGATTGTTTGGAGTGACCGACCGCTCGCTCAGTTGCCTCTTCCTGTATTTCGGTTCGTTGACCGACTTTCTGCGGACAATAATCGCTGCGACACATATTTGCATATGCAGACTCTATCTCTGGGGCCAGCTTCCGCCTATTTCTGCGGCACTTTCTTTGTTCGCTGCTCTCGGAGCGGGATGTAGCTCTTGCCAAACCACTTTCTTAGGGCATCTAACCACATGACCTCTGACGCTACTTGAGATCGACGGCGGATTGTCGTCGAGGGCCATATCACTCGAGGTTGTTTCCCAATCAAAGAAACCATGCCATTCCAGAGGCCAGAGCTAACAAGGGCAACCGGAGCAGCACAATGGATCCACACTGTGATGTAATGGAAACCGCAGACGTGGAGAACTTCTAAGGAAGCGTAACTCGAGAAACTCCCAACCGCCAGCCGCAAGGAAAACAACAAAGCCTAGGCCAAACAAAGCAGCCGACAAGATAAGCTTTCACATGCGAGTGAGGCGGGAGCAGGCTTTAGACAGGGGGACAACCAGATGTCACTCCATTTCAATTACTCGGGATATCCTTCAAGTGGGCTTCCATTTTATGAACGAACCCGTTTTCAACGCCTGGCAACCCCAATCAAAGTCAAAATTTAATGGACAAAAATTGCTAAATGGAGGATTGTCCAATTCTACTTGATATTAATGATAAAACAATTCAAGTACAAGGAATCATAATTTAAACATTCAACTCTCTAGTTTACGCTTGTCCCTCATAAAAATCGCAATTTTTGGAGAGAACAAACAAAAAAAAAAATAGTTCAATGAGTTGCTATTTCAATATCCTTCAACGCAAATTACGTTTTCAATTAAAATTTCAATTTGTATACGGTATGTAAATGGCTTCTCTGTGCGGGAGGAGTGCTCAAGTCTTGCTGGCTCGCTGCCTGTCTGGAGAGATGGTTACTCTCTCGATTGATTTCCTCTCGTGCCGGGGACGCATCAATTACGCTGGCCTGGCGTTAATTATCGGCTGGCGTATGCATTTGCTGCTGCTACCGCTGGTGGGGCTTGTTGTTGCCCAGGGTTGCCATGTGTGCGCACACAGCGCGGAAAGGGGTGGCCCGTGGCGGGGTTTAGTGTGGCAAAGGTGGGGTTTAGTCCGCTTATCGTTGTTTGCCTTTTAATTTTTATTGCTTCTGCGAAGGGACGGGGAACAGGCAGAGGAGGAGAGCGAGACAAGCAAAGCACACCCCGTGTGTTAGTTCAGTGTTCAACATTCCGCCTATGCTATTTTCGTGTTCATATTCCACATGCATCCCAGTCCCCGGCGAAAGACTCAAGATCCGGGCGGACGACACTTATACACAAACACAACCAAGAACGCATTCACTTGCACTAAAATGACTAATGCCTTCGTGGTATATTGGGAGACATTACAAGTTCAATAGGCAAAAGAACGATTAAACGACTTAAATTTCAAAAGGTTCCTATAAGCGGATATGATCTTGTTGTTTACTAATACTAATGAAAGGTAAACTAATTTTCAATTTGAGATAAATACAAATCTTGACCTCTGATTCTTGAGTGCAGACCCTCAGCTGATTTGCATTCTCGGTTCCTCTTTTTATGACCCTTACGTGTGTCAGCTCCCTCTTATCTACCATTACAATATCGCAGAATGCTCTATTTTTACCGTTCATCTTTCGATTGGGGCAATTGTAGCTGTTTATGTTATTGTTGTTTAGCCTAGCGAACAGTTTTATGGCAGTCAACTTGATGGGTGAATCTGAGCCGGGGAGAGTTGCGGGCATGACAGTTACAGTTAATTGACGAATTTGTAAACACACAATAAACGATTAATTGCGACAGAGAAGAAAACAGGAGTACGGGAGCGAGTTCAGCAGCGGCTACATCTTAGCTGTCCTCTTTCCTCTTTTCTGCAGCCTTTGCCACTTCCTCCATTACACAGCTATCCGTGAGGCGAACAAGATGCAGGCAAGGCATGCATGAGTGTGTGTGCGTGTAAAGTCTCGCCTTCTCGCTCGCGCTTGCAACAAAATAAGGAAGAGACTGACGGGCTGAGTAGGCGGCATGTGCGGGTGTGCAAGCGAGCGGAGGGAGAATCAAGATGAAGAATAACAATAATTATTACGGGGGGAAGGAGTTAAAATACCGCAGAACGCTAGAAGAGAAATCATTAATATCACATTAAGCTGTCTTACCTCTGGTAATTTGCGCTCTTCCTTTCTCTCTGTAGCTGCAGTTGCACAAAATATATATTTATTCTTTCATATAGCAGCTCGTATTGCTCCTTTCTTTTTTATTTTAACAAGCTGCCCAGTTCTTTCGAATCTGAAAGAGGAGGCAGCATAGAACGAACACAGGCACAAAAACGCGCTCACGGACACAGATAGCGACACACACACGTACTCGACAGCAGCCGCTTCGTGGAAGTCAACTCAAAATGGGAAAAGCAAACGAAACTCACGGATTGGGTCGAGAATCGAACTTAGCGGAGGAGTTATCTTTTAAAAATTTAATCAGTCTCACTACACGGGTATGCGCAAAAACGGAAGAAACGAAAACAAACCGAAAGAAGACGTCGAATGGATAGTGGTGGGAACAAACTCATTTCAACATACTATCGATTCTTTCGGTTGAGGTATCGATGCATCGCAACGCACAAATGTAAAGGTATGACCGTCGTCACAAAGGGTGAAAGTACTGTTCCAAAGCAGTGAGTGAGAGCGAGAGGAAAATAGTTTGGAACTGCTTAGGCGGTATCCGGTTCAAATTCGAAAATACTAGAAAGAGAACAGTCTGTTATATTAAAATATGTGTTCTGTTCCGCATCCCGCTCTGGAAATACTAAACGTGGCTTTAGAATATTTTTTGGTGATGATTAAGTCCCTTGGACAGTATCCAGTTCTAAAAGTTGTCACGCAGCGTGAAAATGTTTATTCTTTTGAAGTGTGACCGCTCTTTCTGCTCGTTGGTCGGCATTTTTTGAGGGCCAATGATGTGGTCTTACTTTGTTGACAGCCGGCAATATTTGAAACAACGGACACGTTCTTCTGTTGATGATTTGTTTTAGATTAATATTTGTCCCTAAGTTATTGGCAACCGTTCTGGCTGCAGCGCCTACCTTGGAACTAAATTGTCGATGAATCTCGGTCAAGTCTGCGGCCCCATTTGCCCATCCTGATTTGATCTTAATTAAATTAGCCATCTTAAAAAAAATAACCAAACAAGTACGTGCCGTTAGGTATGGCAGACGAGTGCGATAATTGGCTATCGATGGGCAAACATCGCTTCTAAATGAACCATCAATAGTTTTTTACTGACCTTTGAACGAATGATAACCAGGTGAATGACCTGGCGAGCGTTTTGCAACACTAAAAAATAATTCAAAAAAATAAACATTTTTCTGTTGCGAGACAGATTTAAGAACTGGATACCGTGTTTTCAGAAATAAAAACGTTTTAAAATAAATTAAGTTAAAACCCAGAAGAGAAGCTAATTTCGGCAAGCCGAAGTTTAAATACCCTTGCAGTAGGTATTTAAAATTTGGTATATTTAAGGATTGC
>JAEIHY010018844.1:0-38243 GCA_018904565.1 Drosophila tsacasi
GTGGGTCCTGAGCTATTCGCAGGAAACGCGTGCAAGTCTCGAGCTATTCGCCCCGAAAGCTAACAAAAATATCGATGTATCGATATCTTGATATATTATCAACAACACTCAATTCGAGAGAACGCGCGATTCAACAATATTTGTTTTTTCTTTGTTAAGTCATCGTTTTTGTTAATTATCTTGTTTAAAGTTACCCTAGTATGTCTTTTTTTGCGGACATGTTGGAGCATGATGGCTGTATGGCCTTTGAAAAGTGCGGCGATGTGGTGGTGTCGCCCAAAGACAACAAGTTGGCATTGTTTTGCCACTTTTGCAAGGATCTCATAACAAATCCGCCGCAGTTCTTACGGCACCTTCATGAGGCGCACGGCGATGTGCTCCATTTTACAGAGGAGCACAATGTCTACACCGTGGAAGAGCTGTTATCCGGCGAGGAAGCAGAAGACGATCAGGAAAACAGCCAAGGCGAGAATTCGGGAATGCCACAAGTGGCGGAGGAATGTGAGGAATTAATAAAAACTACAGATATAGGTAAGTAAAAGCGGACAAGTCGTAGAAACTTGGAAATTAAATCTCATAATAAAGATATTGCAGAAGAAGAGGAATCGCCCAGTTCAACCAGGGACGTCTTGGCAGAAGTGGAAGCCATGTTACTGTCGAACGAAGAATTCGAAGAGAATCCGGAGAGTTCCCAGCAAGATGTAGACATGTTGTTGTCGAACGAAGAATTCGAAGAGGATCAGGAGAGTTCCCAGCAGGATGTGGGCATGAAAGCCTACCTTAAGATCTGCCAAGAGATGCAGGAAAAGCAGGAAGTCTCTAAGGAAGCCACTATTCCAAAAATCGCACCAGAAAACCAAAGAACCAAAGGAGGACGCAACAGGAAAGAAGTAGGCCTGAAGATTTCCCGCTTACGAAGTCATGCCATTGCCAGGCAGTCGAGAAAACGCATGTGCAGCGTTAAGAAGCGCATTCTGCGCGCCATTGACAACTTTGTGCCAAAGAATCAAGCGTCCCTAAATAACAAACAGGACGATCAGAAGAACGCGGATGAACAGGCTCAGTCCCTGCAATTGGCTGCAATTCGACCTAGAATACCGCTCTCCAAAACCCCTTCTAGGCCCCCCATGAACGGGGGCAACCTAAGCGTGAGGAAATCTACTCTAACGACAGCCCGAATCTCGCTTCAGATGACAACCACCACCACCACCACCACATCGTCGGAGACAGTCGTTTCCTGTTCAAATGAAAAACAAGCCTCTTATCATCAGGCTTCCTCGCAATCAGTCGTCCAGTCCGCTAAAAAAGCAGAGGAAGCCACCTGCCAGAAGAACGAAATCGTTAATTTACCCAATAAACGCGGAACCACCCAAAGTACGCATAAGAAATCGCCCATTGAAATCCGAAAAATTGAAATTTTACCAAATCTCAATACGCAAATTGAGAATTCAAATAAAACCGAAAATGCAGACGATATTGACTTGGATGCAGAGCTTGCTGCTCTGCTTGGCTCGCCCATGAAAAGGACTGCGAAGGAAAACAAAGAGAGTCCATCCAAGGTGAAGAATTCAAGATCTAAAATCCAAAAACTCAACAAAGACGTCAAGAATTATATGACAAATCGATCGCAATTGGAGAGCACGAAAGTGGAAAACAAATTAGACATCCTCCTCGCTGGGATGGATTCACTGAAAAAGACACAAACAAATCCAGCTTCGTCCTCCACATCATCGACTGCTGCAAATGACTGCATAGAAGTGGTAATCGACAATTGTACTCTCTTGAAATATGTTGGGGTGAGCAATTGATCGAATAAGTAGCGGAACGACAGACTCCTAAACCATTATCCTCCCTTATCCCCATCCTCCCTTTCAGCTGCCAGTAATCCACAACCCCAGCTATGAGGCCGTTATCATGTTGGACGAGTTGGAAGATTTACGTGCAAAGGCGGTCAAGTTTTGTAAAATCTACCAAGAGTACGACGAGGTTTGGAACAGCCGAAGGACCAAACCCCTGGAGAATGATCCCCAAAGACTCGCCTTTTTAATAGAATCCTTGGCCCAAGATGTAAATGTCGCACTGGACTGCCATTTGTCAAAGTCGGATACAAAGCGCATACTAAATCTAATTACATTGTGGTTTTGGCGTACCGTCGACCTTAAGCAGTTCAAGAAGGTCCCACTTTCGGCCAGCACAGAGCACTTCTTCAATTTATTCGGCTTCATACCGAAGCTGACTCGATTTCTATTCTTTTGTGAATATTGCGACGAAAACTTCACGCAGGAGGCAGTCTACAGGAAGCACTTGATGTCGCACTCATTTACGATTCGCTGCGCCATCTGTCGCAGAGCCTTCAAGGGGCATGGATACCTCGACAAGCACTTGCGAGCCTACCATGCCGACGACAACGTCTTGGACTTTATTTAAGCAATTAATGTAAACTAGTAACTGATTTGTAGAATAATAAGTTAATTGTAGAAGTCAGCTTCTTCTCCATTTACGTTGAGAGTCAAGTTCATGACCAGCCTTAGTATATATTCTTCAAATTCCTTACTTAAACGTTAAGTTTAATTCCAAGTGAGTGAAGATCACTTAAACGTTAAGTTTAATTCCATGCGAGTGAAGACCCTCACTTTCTGTATTATTATCAACAATATATTGGCATTATCAAAAGACAAGTTGAACTCGAGAGATGAACTGGCATCTGCTCTGGATTTTCTCGGCTTATCGCCTCGATTGTTCTTGTTTTTTTCTTTTCTTTTCTTAGTTCTCAAGTGACCCCGCGCTGCTGATGATTACGAAACCTGAGTTAGCTTCTCCCGCCACTTACAATTATACGTCTTGCCGGGCACATATCCGTGGGGTCCATCGGCCACAATTAGTTTGTATCCATTGTCGCCGCGTGTGCGTCGGCCGTGGTTCAAGTGGGTGGGTGCCCGGGGACAGGCGGTGACCGTGCTAATTGTCAGGCAGACAACTACCAGCAGGCGGATGAGCAGCGGCAGCGATTGCCCCATCTCGGAAGGCCTTTGTTTCCCGCGTTATCACTTGACAATTGCGCTGAAGCTCGAACGACGGACTAGCTAGCGACCGTTCCAGGCGAGGCTCAACAACAGACTAATCGAGCGGGAGAGCCGGCGATCAAGTCGAGCCCGAAACGGATGCATCGGGTAATTTGCGGGTTTACTCCTTAATTAAGGGGGGCTATACATGTAGCACTTTCAAAAAATCAATTTTTTGTATTTATTTTCTTAAAGTTCGATATCTTAAGAATGTCTGGCCCAAGTTTCAAGTCAAAATTCGACAAAATGACCAAGTTATATGAGAAAATGCGTGCTTTCGTCCAAGCCATTGAATCATTTTCAAATGCGTTTTTCTCGAAATCATGTTTTTTAAGCCGGCCGTCAATTTTACGAGAAAACTATTCAATCAATTCACTTAAAGTAAACTTTTTTGTTTGAAGCATTCGATATTCAAGTGCGTGACAGAGCGATATTCCATAAAAAAATAGCGTTTTGTTAGTTGTTTATTTATTATTGTAAAAAAAAATGTGTAAAATCGCCCTATTTCACGAAAGCATGGCTAGAAATTCTAATTTTTCAAAAAACTGCTCAGCTACGCACTTAATTAAAGCTTTCTGACTCACGAAAAATATTCCTTTTTTTGGTTTAGATGAAAAATAAACAGGAGGTTGACGGCCGCAAACTTCCTCTCAACCGAAGCTGTCAACGGGATCGGGCATATTTCCGCCATTTTTTTTTTTTTTTTATGTTCAAAAATTTGTTTTGTATAGCCAAAAGATGCCTTTAAATATAAGCACGACAAAACTGGCTCGATTTTTTTTCATTCTCCTGGTATTTAGTTTTAAAAAAGCACCTTTTTTAAAGCTCCTACATGTATTTATATCCCCATTAACTTCCCAATTCCCTGGCGCCTCCTTTTCTATTTCGTACATATATTTCGTGGTATAAATGTTGCGGTACAATTTACAAATAATATTACAATCATATTATATATATTTTCCACTCCACATCTTCGGTAACAGTGTTCACTATCGTAGTTTGTAGACTCGTAGATCATAGATTTGTAGGTTGGCTCTGTTGCTCGGGAAACTCAAAGCTGAAACTTTATACTGATAAATTGAACTGAGACTAATCATCACGGCATTCGATCGGTTAATAGGAGCAATGCCCTGTGAGAGGAGCTATAAAGCATATGTAGGGCGCACTTAAATCACAATTGCAAACTAAGTTAATACTAAAAGGTCAGAATAGGCGTTTCCCGGTGATCCAAGAGATCTGCAATAAGCCAGAGTTGAGCCTGAGGATTATGTGTCCAAACTTCACTTACCCTTGGCAATGCTCCACCAGGGCAGTGTCACATAGGTGAGAAATGCGTTGAGCGGCGTGGACTGCTGCCTTCGGTTCTCCTTCCAGAAGTGGAAAGACTGCGTGAAGCCTCGACTGGTCCACAGAGGATTATAGGCACCATCGTCGAGCTCTGTAAAGAGAATGGGCAATGGGGAATCAGTTATCATCGTTGTGGAATGAACGAGAACCTTAGAGCTACACATGCATCAGAAATAGAGAATAATCTCGAGTTAAATGACCTTTTAGCGCCTTCTTGGGCACATCGCACCAGTAGTAAATGTTGGTGCCATCGGGCGTTCGCCGCTTGGGCACCAAGTGCAGCATTTTGGTGACATGCGCCTGCTTGGCTGTCCGTGGAAGCGTGGCGCTGCTGGCCTCCTGATTGCCATTGGCCACGTCCGTGGGCGAGATCACCTTCTCCTCCGCTTCGTTCTCGTTGTTCTCGTTGTTCGGCTGCAAGGGATGACTCTCCGCCTCGACTGGCACACGGACACACTTCTCGAAGCGGTTGAGCGGCGTCTTTGGGGACTCCACCACCGGCAGCTCCTCACGACCGCGGACACTGATCATGAGCTTGCTGTCGCTCTCGCTGAGTATGGCCATCTTGGCCACAGCTCCAGCTCCATCGGATTCGCCGTTCAGGGAAGTGGCATCATCGGCTATTTCGTACTCTTCGCTTTTGGAGCTGCCTGCCTTGGGATTATTATTGTTGGCGGCCTTAATTTTGGTTGCAGCCTCCGCCGTTTTGCTCTTGTCCTTGTCACCTTCTTTGTCTTTGTCCTTGTCCTTGTCCTTATCCTTGGCAGCTCTGAGTCGCTTGGGCGACATCTTGGACAGAAAGTTGCCCGCCGAACCATTGACCTTTTGGTTTGAAGACTTCTTGTCATTTTCCTTGTTCTTATCCTTATCTTTGTCTTTGTCCTTCTCCGGATCCTTGCCCTTGGCCGTGCGCAGTCTTGGGGGAATGATCTTCTTGGTGGCCACCGGAAGGCTGGTCCTGCGATCAGCGGCACTCAGCGAGGCGCTCCGGGTGATGCTGCCACTGGCCTGCTGCTTGCGCTTGGTGTCGGATGGAAGCCTAAAGCTGTTTCTCTTGCCCACCACCAGCACCTCGCTCTCCACGCTCAGGATGCTGGTCTTGGGCTTGAGCCGCGTGGGCCGCTTGGCGGGCATCTTGGCCAGACAGGCGGGCGACTCGTTGGACGGATCCTCGCAGCTGGGGCAGTAAATCTCGGACATTTCCGGGGTGTCCGTGTTCTTGTCCGCCGGCCAGCGCTTCTTGCACTTCTTGCCGCCGAAGCAGTTGCAGCCCGTCGTGGCGGAGCTCTGTTCTGTGCCATTGCTTGACTTCTCACCGGACACTGTGACCTCCACGGCAGCGCTCAAGGCTGGCGGAGTCACAGCCGGCACTGCAGCAGCAGTTGAAGATTTCTGAGCTGTGGATGGTTCTTGGGGCACCTGTTCGGTTTGGTCACCACCAGTCGCGAGCTTGTGAGTCTCACAGCTCGGATTTGGGTGCAGTTTAGCCGCGGAGGCCGAGAAAGCAGGACGTTGCTGATCTACAAGTAGATATAGATCGGTTTTTGCGTTTTAAAAGCGTATACACATCGACACACATCATGTACATGTACATACAACCGAAAGGATCGGCCCAAGCAACTTAATGGATAATTGGCAACAGAAACGGAAGGCAATGGAAATCATAGGTGAAAAGGGGGAACATCAAAGGAGGGGGATGGATGAAAGGGATGTCTAGTGAATAAAACACAATCAAGCCACCGGAAATGGGAAATAAAACTGCTACGGGGAATGGGGGAATGAACAGAAGATAATTTGGTTGTCCTCAGTGTATTATTTGTCCTGCTTTCTCGGCAATATGTCTGGTGTTCTTCTCTCTCTTTATATATATACTCGTGGAGTCGCTTTTGGGGGGCACAATTAAGTATATATATAAATCTGATAGTTGGAAGTTGTAAAAGGTTGAAAATCAATGGAACAACACAACACATTACGAGAATATGAACTCAGGAATATGAACGGAAATGAAAGGAGCAAGCGGAAATGTCAGCAATCAACGTCTACAAGCTCAAATATCATGCAACTAAAGAGGATGCTCAAATGAAGTGGAAACTAGGACAAATACGTGTAGATTCAAGCTCAGACTGACCGTCTCGCAGATCCCCGGCTTCGATTTCGGACACCTCGCTGGCCAGCGAGTCCAGGCCCTCGTTCTCCGATCGCGCCTTGGCCCCCACACTGGGACTGGTGCCGCTGCCGACCATGTCCTGGTTGTTCGATGAGTTCTTTGTGCGCCAGCCGTAGCGCGAGAAGTTATTGAGATTGGCGCTGGGATCGCTGAGGCGGCGCTGATGGCGATAGGTGCAGTAGTCGTCGTTCTCCTCCTCCCACTCGTCCCACATGTCCGTGGCGCAGAAACCGGGTTCGCTGGTGGGCGTCTCCACGCCGGAACCCTTTGGCTTCGTCACCGCCATCTCGGCATGGCCCTTGCCCTGCGGCCCCTTCATCCGGACAAATTCACAGCGGGTTTGGACGCCGGCGCCACTGCTGAAGAGCCCGAAGGACATGCGTTGCGCCACCTTGGAGCTGAGGCTGGATTGCTGCCAAAAAACAGAGAATATAATATAATATTGTTTGAGTTCCATTGAAGAGACTCGAACCAACCCTGGCATCGTAGACCTTCTTCAAGGCATCATAGCGTATGGATCCTAGGAAAATCACTCCCTGCACCGCTCCATCCTTGTCGTTGGCCACCAGCTCCACGCACACCATCTCCCCGTCGCGCACCAGAATGTCGCTGAAGACCTCATCGAAGTTGTCCACCATGAAGCAGATGTGCGGATACGTAATCTCCTCGCCCTCGCCCTTGGTGTCCATCTTCCGGCGACTGGGACTGGCATACACCCGCTGCGAGTGCCTCCTTAGCACCTGCAGCTCCTTTGGCGATGTCCTTGTACAAATGGCCAGCGTTAGGGTGTAGTCGAACTGGTGTATAACCATATTCAGATACACTGTCTCCTCCCAGTCCACATCGGGATCGCCGATGGGCAGTTTGCGCGAGTCCTTGCGGAATACCTCCACTTCAGTCTAGGAAAGAGATTTCATTTGTTGAAAAATGAACTTAAAAGAAGAGATAAGAGCAGCAGCTCACCTCAAATTTTGGCATGTGACGCGAGGAGCTCTTCACGTGCTTCTTGCGCACAAAGAAGAGCAGATCGTCGGAATCGATGCTGTGCACGGGCTCCGTCTGGAAGAGAAAGTGCCGCACGAAGAGATCGGTCCAATAGGTAGTGCCCTGAAGCACCACAAAGCCACCATCTGTAAAGGGAATGGAGGACAAAGTGGTGAGCAGTTGACAAGCTTTGGGAGGTTATAAAACTTATTAAATATACTTTTAAATAACAAAAAATTTATAACAGTGTCTAGGATTCGAAGATATAAACTATATAAACACAGTTCCCTTAAGTTTCTTCGAGAAGGATGCAAGCCCCTGCCTAAGGGATGAATACGTTAAAGCTGTCCGACAGGTGAACAGCTGTTTGTGACTTTTCCCTTCTCCCTCACCCACCTATTAACTCCGATAAAAGTAAAAGCCGCTTACATAAAAGAAAACAAATGGTTAGCCAAAAAGTGGGGCGGAAAACCCACGCGCACAGGCGCAGTAGACACACACACATATCCCTTAGGGGTTGTCTCCCCACTTGACAAATCGATAACCCCGCAATGTAGACAAATTTTCCCAAGGAAAAGAAAATACAAGCCAAGACTCCCTACAATATACTCACCATCCTTGAGCAACTGCCGCATCTCCTTGGTGCGCTGGAAGTTAATGTCCTCCAGGAGCTGCTGCAGCGGCGTCTGGGAGCCCTTGAGCAGGGCGGCGGCAGCACTGGCGAGGGCCATCCTAGCGGGGATTACCACAGCTGCGGCAACTACGATGACGAATGGCAAGAATTTCACAACGTTCCGGTCATGGCAACGGCGGATGCGGGAGGAGACGGTGGGGGTGAGCAGCAGCTAGTGGTGTCTATAATGCAGCATCTGTCGTTGTTGTTCCGGTATTGGTTTCCAGTTGAGGCCGCGATTGCGGAGAACAAACTTATCGCCACTTAATCGCAGCACTTGCAAAACGCAAATGACAGGCCTTAAAGGGGTTGTTTCCCTAAATCAGCTGTTTGCCTTCTTCCCACCCCGGACATTGTTCTTTTGTGTTAACTATATTCAATAGTCAAAAATTCCACTTGTTTAACTCTTTTGTTGTCGAGCTTTTATTGTTTAATGCAAAAATAAACTAGAAGAGAAAAGTTTAGCAACAAAACAAATATATGGAAGAGTGTTGGTAAATACCAAACTTGAGCGATAGCTTTAAGCTTGAGCGTAATCGATTGCCGACTATCGGCAATCAAGTTCAAATTTAAACTGTCTTTTAAAAGCTTTTCAAATTAATTATTAGTAACCAACTAAGAAGAAATAATAAAGCTCAAGCAATAGAATTTAGCTTGCATCTAAACATAGGTTGAGTAATATTTTCTTAAGAAAACGTAACCAAAGTTGTAAGTAAATCAAATGCAAATTTTGCTAATTAGTTCACGACATCGTCATTCGGTGCCTTTAGTAGTTTTATATCGTCCTGTAGTTCCTTTAGCTCCCGGAGCATGCTGCGTGCGAGTTGGCCTTCCGGAGTGGCTATGGGCTCGAAAAGGAGCATTCGCAGGGACTCTCGGATCATGACCTCCGTTTGTTCAAGCTCCTCCTGGAAAGTAAGGGCTATTTAGGAGGAGAATTAGGCGATATAAGAGGACTTAACCCACCAACAGGTCGCGGGCACTCTTCTCCTGTTCGCTATATAGCTTCCTGGCCAGCTCTGCCTGTGTGTTGGCCAGCTCGTAGAGAGCTATGGCCTTCAACCTCGAGATTCCGGGAGTCAGGACCTTGAGAACCAGTAAAATCTCCTGGCACAAGCGAATTTTCCGTTCGTAGACCTTTCTGTTCGGTCGATGTGCCATGTTCTGCAGAATCTCGCGCAGAATGGATGCTATGTTTTGTTTCAGGTCCAACATCAGGTAATGGTTTCCGTGCAGTAAGCGGCTCAGCTTGGCTAGAAGTAGTTCCAACCTATAGATATCATCCTTGGCATGGAATATCTCCTCCTTGGCTCGCTCCAGCATATTCGAAACGAACTCCTGCTTCAAAGTGTGCTCCGGATTTAAAAGACATTGCCAAATCCCAGACTCCGGCTGCCGGACTATATAGCCGCCGGAACAGGAGCAAGGACTGCATATGAAGCTGCTCATGTGAGTGCCCAATTCGGTGGGATCCTGGCAGCGGGGACAGTTGCAGTCGAAGCACTTGCCCTCCTTCAGTATTTGGCGACGCTCCTCACTGCCAAGGAGCACATTGGTGTAGCAGTAGTAAAGGATCTCGCCGGCGGCTATAAACCTGTTGGCATATACCTTGATACGACGCTCATCATCAATGGCGGTCACCAGATTGGGCATGCAGCTGTGGGCGAAGAGACCCGCCCGGCGATAAAGTCCCCTCATGGAGCCACCCGGTTCCGGGGCACGTATTTCGAAGGTATTGATGTCCAGAATACCCAGAAGACCCTGCACCAGGTCTTCATTCGCTTCGCTATGCAGTTGCTTCAGCACTCCGCTCTTCTCCAGAGGAGCAAAGGCCTGTTCCTGATAGTTCTTCCAGATATCAGTGCCTCGCCTGACCTCCAGATGGGTTTCCATTAGGGACATTTCCTCGTACAGTGGCAGTGTGTCCGCATGCTCTCTCAATAGCAGACACTTCAGGGCAGTCTGGACAGCGGTGTGATCATCTCCCTGCAGCTGCTGCACCTGCTCCTCTGACAGTTTCAGCTCAGCAAGCCTTTGGCAGTCTCGCTCGTCATGATCCGGGCACTCCGCGCACAAAGCTAAAAGGCGGCACTTCCTAAAGAGTTTACATAAGATTCCGGGGCGGATCGGAACTCCACTACCTACTTGCAGAAGCTCCGGGAGAGCTTGAAGCACTTGGAGCAGCGTCTGTCACCAATGTGGGGCAATACAACGATGGGCTTCTCCAGCAGCAGGGTTTCGCCAGCTCGGATGTTGCACTGGGCAACCAAGAACCTTGGGGAGAAGGCGGAGAAGAGGTGCTATGATAATCAGAAAAGGAGTAAGGATTAGGAGGACGCACCTGCCCAGCGTCTCGTTGTGCTTCACCTCGCACTTCTTGTCGAAATCATCGGATACTGCAGCGGCCATTATCTCTGTCCCGTCCCTTCGGATACCTTTGGCATACTGACAGCCCAGCCAGCGAGATGCGTTGCGGCGACTTATTTTTAATTGAACGACAATTCTTTATTTATTTCTTGGTCAATGATTCCTCCTACCGTGCACCCCTCCTAAACGGTGAACCATGTCGCCGTTCCGCAGCAACACAAGTGGCAACAGCAACTGAAGGGAAGCACTCCTCTCTCCTTCCATTGGGCTAATCTAATTTATTTTAAATTTAAAATTCGTCGCGACAACAATGCTGCGAAGCGTTTACAAACAAAATCGATTGCGGACAGAACTAAACTATCTGCCGTATTTCTTCAAATCGGATTCAATACGCTCCAACTCCATGGCAATCCGCTCGGATAGGTAGCCCTCGGCGGAGTTTTCGGGCTCGAAACGGAGTAGCTCCATCGCTTCCTTGGCTGCCTGACTGGCGATCCTAAGTTGAGCCTGGAAGAAAGTAAAGAAAGGTGAGCTTCTTGTCTCTAAAAAGAACGTGAAATACACACCACATATCCCTTCTTGTCCAGATCGCTTTCGGCAAACTGCAGCTCGATAAGCTCTACGAGAGAGATCAGATACTCGAAAAGACCGATGGCGTATAGCTTGGAGAGACCCGGGACAACAGTCCGGCAGATGGGCAGCAGATCGGAGCACAGTTCCACACGGCGGGCGAGAAGCTTCTTGCACGGCTGCTCCACGGAGTTCATCAGGGCAGCAGCGCGCAGAATTGTGGCTATGTTCTGCTTAATGTCCAGCAGGAGGAAGTGATTGGGATGGAACAGCTGCCGGTATTGAGTTAGCAGGGATTCGTAGACCTGCAGATCCCCACGGGCTTCTACCAAAGCTCCACCAACCTCGGCCAGCAGTTCGTGGACACTAGCGGCGGACAGGACGCTCTTACAGTCCAGGCAGCGCCAATCTCCTAGTCTGCCATTGGCATCAATCTCACAGACGGCAAATCCTTCGGCGCACTCCCGGCACTTCATGCTGCTCATGTGAGTGCCCATCTCCGTGGGATCCAGACAGCGAGAGCAGGCACAGTCCAGTCTCCGACTCATCCGTAGTTGGTGCTGCCTTTGGCTGGTGCCCATCAAGGGATTCGTGTACGAGTTGTAGATAACGTCACCGGGCTGCAGGGGAACCGCTGCGTAGAGCTTCATGTTGAACTGCTCGTCCAGAGCCACCACAGTGTTGGGAACACAGTGGTGGGGCAAGCTGGCGCCGCACACAAAGACTCCTTTGAGGGTGTCGCCATCTCTGGCGGTCACCTCGAAGGCATTGCTATCAATGCGGATGCAGTGGGCATGGAGCACATCAGATGTTAGCTGCTGTGAGGGAAGCAAATCCACAATACCGCTTTCCATTAGAGGCCGCACCACCTGCTCCTCATGATCCTGCCACATTCCGTCTCCATCGCGGTAATCCTCCAGATTAATAGGCTTCTCCATCAGCAACTGGCAGTCGCTTCTAGTATCTGGATTCTCCAACAGCAGTAGTAGCTTTAGCAGTCCACATATTCCATAGTTCTTCACTAGGAGATCCTTGCAGATCGATTTTCCCGCTCCGGAGGTAAAAAACTCGCACTCGAAGTCATCGTGCTGACTGCAATCCACGCAAAGGGGATACAACTGGCACTTGCGGCACATTACATACGATTCCTGCAGGCACTGGGCGCACTTGAGCTGACCACACTCCCAGTGGGGAGTTACCAGCAAAGGGCGCTCCTCCAGCAGCGTTTCCCCCTCCTCGACAGCTAGCCCGGCCACCAGATGCCTAAGCCGGAAAATATATTAAAAATTAGCAAGGAGAGGAGTATGGTTCCAGCTCCTCTTACCTGCCCAGCTTGTCATTGTGTACCTGATGAATATTTTCGCTTAGGTCTTGCATCGATTACGTGGTGGTATGCCTGGTCGCGGAAGAAAGAAAGAAAACTATTCAGTTAGTGAATAGTTCCTAGCGGCGTCGATGCCCACAACGCACTGAGGAGCAATTATACAAAAATATACTCGCCAGCACCTATGCCGACTGAGGAAGAGGTGAGTTCTTCCCTCATTTCGGGAGCCCTGTCATTGTGCATATGTATTTAGTCGGGGCTAAGTAGTTTTGGCTAATTGCGTGCGTAACTCGGAACGAGACGCGTTCTTTATTTTTAGACCTCAGTCGAACGCTCGGGTTGAGAGGTGATGTATCTCGCGCTAAACGTGCGCCTGATTTTCTCGATAATTTTATGTGGAAATATCAATATTAATAAATATTCATAATAGGGGCCAGCTGAACAAATGGAAAAGCCATGGAAGAATGCCAAGAAAGCATTATTAGCTGTGGCAGTTTGGCCTCCCCTTGGCTTCCTTCTCTTCTCTCAGTGGAATTGCTATCTGAATTCGAGAAGATAATTAATATAATAATAATAATATTTCCAAGAGGTTTTTGCACTGCGACCACTAGGGACTATTGTGCCCTCGTCCTAGTGTATGAGATACAGCTCCTCGAGCAGTTCAATTGATCGCAAGAATGCGATGATGTCGCCTGGTCGAAGAGCCCTCATTTCCTGCGTGGTGAGTGTAAGGCCCCCCAAGTGGGCCAACCTCAACCGACTGATAGCTGGGCTCTCCTCAAGTAGGTATTCCGGAGTCTCATCTTCTTCCAGGCAAAGTCTGCAAAGACTGTCCTTCCCTATCTTGAGATTATGCAAATGCTTGCGCAGTCTGCAGTGGCCGGTCAGGAAACCCGTGACTATTCGGAGAGATCCTTTGCTCAGCTCCAAACACTCCTTGGTCCCTTTGCTGTTGTAGCTACCTAGCAGACGTTTGCTCTGCCTTTGCTTCTTTAGACGAAGTAATATAAATAATTATATTAGCCGGAAGGCCATAGTTGCTGTCTTTAAATCATTGTAATAAATAAATTATATTTGTTATAACAATAAAAAATAATAATAATACATAACTATACAATTATTTACCGATTGCTATTACTTACCGTTCTTCAGAAAAGATCTTTCGCCGTTCTGTTTTATTTCTCAATAACTATATATTGTTTATTGTTCTTTATAAATGTATCAAACATTGTGTGTATTTTAGCAGATATATATTATATATTCTTTAAGTCGAGATAATATGCATATGTAAATATATGATTTAATTAGTTTTACGACGGGGGACATGGTTAGGCTTAATCAAGGGCGTGTTATAGGCTCCTCTTGTGGAATACATCATTTTTGTAAGAAAACAAATGTAGCTACATTACAGGCTACAGAGTAGTAAAAGGCATGCTATTAGAAAGGCTACTCTCGTGAAGCACAGACGCCGCCAATTCAATTGGTCAAGAGCGTGTGTGTGCGCGCGGGGGAAAAACAAGAACAAATATATGTATTTTATACACAAAAAAAGGAAATATATATATTAAACAAGTTTCCTAACATCCTGATTCCTCGTCATCAGTGCTGTTAACTCTCATGGCTACCGCTGTCTGGGTGGTGGCGCTGCTGGGCGAGGCCGTGGCCAACGGAAGCGGAGTGGGCGTGGGCGTAGGCGTGGGCGTCAGTGAACTGTTGGAAATGGCGTCAATTTCATCGTCAAACACGACATCCTCGGCATGCATCAGTTTCGAAAGATCGAACCGAGTTTCCTAATGAAAAAAGGGTAAAGATTATTTGTCCACTATGAAGGAAGAAGGTAGTTATTACCTTGACTTCATCAACTCGCTGTCTTTCATGCAGCGCACTTAAAAGCTCGCGAAGGTGTTGATTCTCCTTACGCAATCGCTCCCTCTCCACATCTCGTTCGTTAATTTTTGGCTGTTGATTAGCGCAATATTAATTCAAATTCAAAATCATTTCACTATAAAGATATAAAACACACCAAAAGCAGGGAAATCTGCTCGTTCAGTACTGTCACAATGCCGCTGAGTGCATGGCAGGGCACGCTTGGCTCCAGGACACTGGCGTGCTGGATGCGATTCGGCCCGCAGGTGCTGCCAGAGGCTCCGGTTAACTTCTCCATTTCCGACGGCGGTGCTGTCTGTGTCGAGCCATCGACTCGGGTCACCGCCAAGGATTCCTTTTTTGCAAAAACAATCAGTAAATAAGGATAATAGTTGCGGGGAAAGAGATACTTACGGATACCTCGCTGTCCTTCTTGCTTTCCACCGATAAACACGTTTTCTCAGTCGTCTCAGCTCCATCGTTACTTGGACATGGTAGTCCATCCGGCAATGCAGTTGTCGTGCTTTCATTATCAGAAGCACTTTCAGGCTTGGGCTTCTCCGCCTCCAAATTTGGCTTTTCGGCGCCAGAAGCTTCGCTGGTAGACGGCAGCTCAGCGTCGACTGGTTCACCAGCCACCTTCTTGTCCGTCTCTGCTGCCGCCTCAGGCAGATTCTCATCGGGAACAGCATCCGTGCCTTCGTCAGACTGTGTGGGTTTCGGTTCCTCTTTCATAGGAGCCAGCGGCGTCGTTGTGCTGGAGTCCTGCGACTTGGAGGGAATCGCTGGCAGGCGCAGCTCGTCAATCTCGCAGTAACCGTCGTCGTCCTCGTGTATGGCAACTTCGTCAAGATCAAGGGTTTGTAGTTTGGGCATCAGCCTCGATGGCGGTATCTGGGCCTGGGCCTGGGCATGCTGTCTATTTGGTGGCGGCAACGGCGGCGGCGGCGGTGACGACGACGACGCTGGTGGTGGTGCCACCTTCTTGCGCAGCTTCTCCTTCTCGTGACAGTGGCCGCACACCATGGTGGACACCGCCGAGACCTCCTGCTCCGGCGTCACGTGCATGTACTCGTTCAGCATCTTGGTCAGCGTCTGGATCTGGTCGTAGGCAGCCAAGGCGATGTCTGCACTGTCTTTCGGCGCCTCTGGCATCATGGCAATGTCCACGATCTGGTCGTAGTGCTCCACAGGCAAACGGAAAATATCACAAATGATCTTCTGCTTCTCCAGCAAATCGTTCCTAATGGACGCGTCCAGGCGGCGCAGCTTCTCGCCCGGCGTCAGCACGGGCTCCGCGGTGTGCGCCGGACTGATGCTGATCTGGATGGCGGTGGGATCCACGAGGGGACTCTGCATCAGCAGCGTGCGCGTGTTGTTCGAGTTGTTCGAACAGACAATGCTGGCACTGTCGCGCTTGGAGTGGCCTCCCACCATGCCGTACGTGGAGTTCCTTTCCTCGCCACCGGATCCCGGCCGGGCTGATTCCCTCGCCGACTGAGAGTGTCGCAGGGTAACGTCGGGGCTCGGCTCGGATCCATTCGCGGCATACTTGCTGGGCTCTCCAGTGCTGCGGATGGACATGGAGCGACTCACTGCATCGCTCTGGCTCGAACGCTGCGACTTGGGCGTGTTCACATAGTCCGCCTCAGCGACTTCCTTATTCCTCAGCTGAACTCCCGAAATGGAGCTAGTCGCCGGCGCTGGCGTTACCGTGGCTATGGGCAGCATGGGTGCCAGGGGCGTTGTGGTCACCGTGGCCGTCGCCGACATGGGCTGCGGGCAATCGGTGGTCAGCTCCAGGGACTCCTTGGTGCTGGAATGCGGAATGCTGGTGAGCGCTGGGTCGCTGATGCTCGTGTCATGGCTGGCATTCGTGGCACTCTTCGACCGGTTCTTCGACTGCCGGGCAGCGGCATCGGAGATGTGCTTAAACCAGCTGCCAGGGAAATGTAAAGGAAATTAATCAAAGTTTCTGGGATGCCAAAGCATTGCCAGTACTCACGTCTTGCATTCAGAGCTGCTGGGCGCCCTTAGTTCCAGCATTTGTGATGTCTTTGTCTTGATGAGGAAAAAGGAGTTCTTGTCGGCGGCCTCCTGGCGCACCAGGGTCTCCGCATCGATGCTCATAATGGGACTGACGGGCTTATTGTTTACAGAGAGTGGTGTGTGCAAGTTCTTTAAATAATATTTATCATCCTGCCGAAGAAATCATCAAAATTAAAATGGTTTTGTGGCATTTCTCGAGGAGCAACTTGCCTGTTTGGTCAGCAAAACAATCATGGTCTCAAAGAGCAAGCCGTGCAGCTGGACACCGGGATTCTTCTTGATCGTCAGGTTGCCATCGTGGATGAGGTGATGCTGTGTCAGGTCCAATTTCTTAAACTCCTCCTTGTCATAGGAGGATCTGTCTAGCTTGCGCTGAATGTTTTGTAGTCTATTTTGGTAGAAAATAAATAAAATTATGGTTAAAAACATCCCTAAAGTTGTTTCCCCCTAAAATACATACTTGTGCGCATCCTCGGCCGTCTTTACCGCCTGATTGACCTCGACGAGGATCCGCTTCGAGGACTCCACGGCTCGCTGAATCGCCTCCGCCTCGGTGGTATTTTCGGGCAGCACGCGCACCGTCACCTTGTACAAGTTCTCGAAGAGCAACGGGTACTTGGTGAGGCGCTGCAGCACGGTGGGCAGCAGGTCCTTCAACTCGAGGCGGCGACAGGCCTTGTGCGACTCGGACTTGCGCAACAACTTCTGCAGCGTCTCGTCCTTGTTGCGCTTCTCCTTCAGGGCCTCCAAGGCGATCTGCTGGCGGGCACAGAACTGAGCCGCAAACTCGCACAAAACAATGCCCGACTGGCCGTCGAACATATCGCTCAGCAAGTCGCCCAAATGGTTCACCACATGGTTGTGCTCGAGGCGGCGCTGCTTCAGCTTCTGCTCGAAGGTGCCGTGAATCTCGCGCAGCGACAGCAAGGCGGGCGGGAAGAGCAGCAGCAGATGGTCCTGGGACAACAGGTTGCTCTCGTAGAGTGGCAGGAAGAACAGGCGATCCAGCAGCTTCAGGGTGCGCACGTGGTTGCGTTCGGTCTGATAGATTTCTGCGCGCGGGGAGAAAGGGAAATAAGTACCAGCAGCAGATTCATAAATAAATGCTTATTCTTTACCATTAATAATCTCTTGACGCTTCTTCTCGGCATCCGTTAGAGCTGCCAGCATCTCGGCGGCCACCACCGAACTCCAGTCCACCTCATTGGCATCATCCTCGTCCTCGCTGTCCAGGTTTCCGCCATGCCTGGGCAACGCATGTCCCGCATTCCAGAAGCTGGCGTTACTGGCCGTACCACTGCCACTGCCTGCCGCTGACGCCACGCCGGCCTGAAAGGTGTCCTGCTGCTGGCAATGCTGCTGGGCATGCTGCTGAATGAGCAGATGCGGATGCTGCTGGCTCTGGTTCAGGCTACTCGGCATGGGCTGGACGCCGCCCACGGCTCCTCCTCCGGCGGCCACAGCAGCAAAGTGCTCCATCGAAGTGCTGGGACTCTCGCTGCCGCCAGCCGAAGAAGAAAGACTAGAATTGGAGCTGGCCACGTAGTTGGCATTCGCCAGGCCCAGGTCCAACTGCTCATCGCTGAAAGGTAGAAGATTAGGAATTGAAATTAGAAATTAATACAAGTCCCAAGTTTATTTGTTAAATTAAGGGGAGGTTCTAGTTACGAATTTTAATTATTATTAAATAATAGAGGATCTAAGGAATATAAAGGGTTTTGTAAAATTCGCATTCCTTCGTGGGTAAGCGAAGCCCGAAAGATGGCCACCTCCATAAGTTTCGTTCATTTCTTCTATCTTTAAACGCGTTTTCCCGAAAATCGCAATTTTCAAACATTCTGGTATCACTTCTACCAGTAATTTTCATCGTATTGAACCAATTTGTTGCCCACTTATTTATCAAACAACTCTCTATGCTTCTCGAAGTACGATTTTTTAAAGATTTTTTTTTTTAGACCCTCCAAAAGGTGAAAATTAAACTTAAAAAAAAAAAAAATACAAACAATTTTTAATTTAAAAAAATCTAAGAAACGTAAAACTGAAAATAAATAAAATAAATTTTTTTCATTTAAGGCAAGTTGAAGGGTAGTTATGATACCAGAAAAATTACCCCTAAAATTTTGATAACCCCACTTTGAACCCCGTATTACCAACGAATGATTTACTAAACACACTTAAAATTGCCCACAGTATTAAGTTTATCTACAAAATCTACAAAAGTAATAAAAAAAAGAATTATCTCAATATCTTTTACAGTTTTCTCACAATTAATTTTTGAAAATAGGCTAAAATTTCGGGCTTGTAACTGGAAGCTCCCCTTAAATATTCATTACTTGATGCACTCGAAATTCAGGGTCGTCTTAAAGCTTTTACTGCGATTAAATCGTATATTCCTCTCCATTGTGTGGTTTTAATTGAATGTTTTTTCTCTGCTGATGACGAGTCAATGTTTAGGACAAGAACTGTTGTTGCTGGTTAGACGTGTGTCGGAAGCAGTTGCTCAAAAAGGAAACACGGGACGCGACCTGGCTTTGACTGGCAGCATGGTCGAGAGCGAACTGGTCGGCGGCACTGGTCGCTGCTGGCGTGGCCTACATATTGCGGTGGCGGACAGACAATATAATCGATGTCAATGCCGGCATCTAATCAACTATCCGCCAGCGACTGCCAGCCAAGCAACCGCATACATATGCGGTAATGGTCACCGTAAACAATACGAGGTAACGACTGCTCGAAGGCCGGATACTCTCCCAGTCGGCGGAGCGCCCTGTGGGGTATTAATGCACGCCTGCTAATCATATCCTTCCTCGCGCCAACTTAAATGTAGTTTAATTAAAAACTCAAAGTAAAGCGAGTTTTCTTTAGAGAATAGACACGCAATGGAAAAGTTGTGAGAGGCAGACAGCAGCATTGCATTGCGACGCAATTCACATTAATTAGTAAAATTAATATCCGGTTACTTGGCCGCGTAGGAAAGTGCCGCGAGGTTGGAGAGGCTACGAGGGAGTGGCCCCAGGTTCCAATGGCAATGGAATGGAAGAATTTATTCGGTAAGCTGAGACGGCGAACGGAGGGCAGGCCAGTAGACAGACAGTGGGTCACATGAGGGCTCCTTCTCCCCCTTCTTTCCCAGAAATCAATTACTGAGACTACTCACTTGGGTCGCGATGATAAACTCGGATCAGAGGTCTTGCGGCGACTGTTGCGGTTCCTCTTGTTGGACAAGCGCTCCTTGTACGATTCCGATCGATTCACGGAGACTGGTGCGCTCTTGTGCTGCGGATTCTGAGTGTAACTGTCGTGGGATATCAACAATTATATCAATATATTCCTAGCAATCCATTCACCATCACTCACCGCTCTCTACGCGAGTCCTTTTCCGTCCCATCAAATGCATTGAGCTCGGCCAGCGCACTCAGATCAATGCTGACGGATCCACTGTTCGACGGGGCTGTGGAGGCACTGCTAGTGGACAGATCCATAGTGCAGCCGTTGGGATTTATAATACTGTCGTTGGCGCAACTGCCATGAAACGAGCCCTGCAGATCGGTGGTGTTCAGTGCCGAAGTGTTGCAGGAGGTGTTGTTTCCATTCGATCGTATCGATATGTTTGCATCCGGTCGCCGATCCGACGGCTGGCGCACAATCGAAGCTTGGCTGCGGTCTACGAAAGAGGAAAAGGATTCATGTTTAAGGAAGGTAAATATTAGCTAGGGAAATCATAGAAAAATCCTACCTGGTGTCAGCTTCATGTCCATCTCCTCTTCTTGCCGACTGCGCTTTTCATCTACAGGAATAATATAAAATGAGTTATTTGCCCTACTTTCACATAGATAATATAGAGTTTTCTTACTGCCAATTATGTCACTGGTGCGTGGTCGAATCTTTCCCATGAATTTGCTGATTTTATCGTTGTGGGCAAGACGTTTCGCCTGGGGCAGAGGCCCGGGACAGCTCTCGTCAACGACTTTCGAGCAATGACGGTGTATATTCAATTTACAGTCTGCAAACAGGAAAAACATTTCAATTCGAAACTCAAATTCCAGGAGACGCGGTGGGGCGGTGGGGGCTCACCTGTACAATGATAACCCTGCGGACTCACACCCCAGATAATCGTCTGGCAATGATTGCAGTGCGTCACTTCATAGTATTGACGCAATACCAATGGATGACCACGGACACTCATCTGTGGAATAGATGAGACAGATTTATGTGCACGTTAGAGTAATGTAGCTCTAGCTGAGACTTACTTTACGATTCTTTCCCATTATTCGCGACTTGAAGCTCTTGTCGCGGCTCACAAAGTGATGAACGCGCTCCACAATGCTGCTTGGCGGCGGGCGAGAGATGAAGATGCGATATGTGACCGTGGAAAAGGCCGAGCACAGGGCCACTTTACGGACATCCTCCGGTGGTATGCCGTCCTCATCGCTAAACAAAAATGTAAGTATCCATGTTAATTATAGACTTAAATTATAGGAGAATGTCGTCTAGGTTGGTCCACTATTAAAGTTTGCCCTGTGTCTTTTGTTTATATTCGAATATTCTCAATGTTGATGTCTCATTTGAAAGTTTGGACATTCATAAGAAACTTGTAATTAGGGTGAATGGTTGCACATTATACAACAAAAGTTATTAGTTACAGCAGTTCCTTGTTACTTACATCAGTGCTTGCAGCTTGGTCAGCAAATACTTGTCAATGATTTGCTCCTTCTGCTTATCCGTCTTCGCCTCAGCCAGCTTGTCATCCGTGGGACCGTAAATGGTGCCCAGGCCGGCGGTGCGCTTCTGTTGAAACTCGCGCAGCTGCTCGCTAATCAGATCCTTGGCCCGCTTGCGACTGCGCAGGAAGACGCTGCGTAGAATCTCCCCCTTGTCGAACTCCGACTGCAGAACATTATCCACCTCGCGGGCCAGAGACTCATCCTGGCGATACCACGACAAGGGGGCGCGCGGCACGAGGAACGTGGAGTGTATCTCGTAGGCCCACTTGCGCATGTCCTTGGGGGTGCCCTCCTTGTACAGCTCGGTGATCAGGTAGAAGAGCAGCGGCGCCGGATCCGAGTTGGAAACCACGTAGTTCAGGAAGATGGCCAGGAAGACAACGTTTTCCGCCAGCAGTAGGCGAGTCAGATTATTGAAGGGTCCGTTTTCGTCAATGAAGGGCTCCTCCATATCCGACGAGTTCTCGTCCTCCATCGACAGGATCTCCTTTTGCGTGTCGCTCGACTGGGCCGCGTGGATATTATGGCTGGAATGTAGGGACATTGGCGACATCGGAGACGAGGCCCCGGCTGTCATCGGCGTAAACTGATGCGACTCAATGAAGATGCCGCCTCCTCCTCCAGCTGCCCCTCCTGCGTGACAGTTTTCGTTCGGATCCTCCTCCACAGTCATGTGGGAGCTGTGCGACAAATATGGCGGCGGCGGTGTGCCCGGCGGCGACGCTTCGCCATCCTTCTCGACAATCTCCCACGAGCCAGAAGTGGTTTTCGTCAAACGATCTGCGTGAGAATGCATTAGTTGAGGTGAGACTGGGGCTTAGCCAAATAAAATCCTACCCGGATGTCGTGGATGCATGTTATCCGGCGAAGATCCAACGCGTCGGTGCTTATTTTTGGCCAGCTTCGGTGTCTGTCCCAAGGCCTGTGAAGAAATCATATTGTTTAATATTTGATAACTAAGAAATGTATGAAAATTCCCATAGAGTACAAATAATTCGACCGGCAAGTAGCATTCAAAAGTCTACCCACAAAATAATACATATAATAATTTCCTGCGGGTTTAATAATGTTTAAAATTCAATCAAAAGTGTTTTCGGTTAGTTTTGCTAGCGGGAAGCACACTATAAATTAATAATATTATTATTATTATGAGCAACTTATGGTAAGCGTTGATTAATTGGATTAGATGGAAACATAGAGATGTTAGAGAGATGGCTGGGTTGTGAGGGTTAGTGTTAAAGTACAGGATCCAGGTCCTTGGCAGTGTTTTTTTGTTGGTTTTTGGTTTATTTTTGGCAGAGATAAGGAGGCGAGTTCGATCGACTTGTTGACTACTTACTGCTGTGGCCTGGCCACCGCTCAACTGATGCTGCAGCTGCTGCTGTTGATACTGCTGCAGATGCTGGACAATGTTGGGCCGCTGGGACAGCGGAAAGGCGTTCTTCAGGTTGTCGCTCTGCACCGCCGTTGTGGTGGCCACCAGCGGATAGTTGAACGCACTGCTTCCCATCGAGTTGGGCTGGGCGAGATTCTGGCAGCTGCCGCGGCTCATATCCTCCGCCATCATGCCTGGCAGTCGAGGTGGTAGCGGCGGCGGTCCTCCATCCACCTCGATAGATCCACCAGCGGCTCCTCCCGCCGCACTGGACGACGATTCCATTTGCAAGAACATCTGCGTGGACATCTTGGGATCGGACAGGGCCTTCGCCTTGGCCTTGGACCGCTTGGACTTGGCATTGTTGCTGGGACTGTTGTCGGTGCTGCTGGGCGCTCGGTTCATCTGGGGACTGGTGGCGCGATCCAGATCGGAGACGGGAGCCATCAGACCACCTGGCGAGGCATTGCCATTCTTCAGGTCCAGCAGCAGCTGCCTGGGCGGATTCCGCTGTGGCAGTGGCGGCGGCACATCCTCCTCGATCAGACTCTTTGAAATAAGGAATTTATTCAAGCCCTTTGACGACGACGACGAGCCGGATTCTTTGAAGCGCTGCTGCTGCTGCTGCTGATGCAGGTGGAAGGGATGCGAGGTGGGCGTGGAGGAGTGCTGGTGCAGCGACTGCGACATGGACTCTGCCTGGTGGCTCAGCCGCTGCTGCTGCAGGAAGTCTGCCGTCAGGCCGAACGGCGACGAGGCTCCGCCGAAGTCCTTCTCAATCTTGTTCTTGCGCGTGCCCAGCGACAGGGACGAGAGGGAACGCGGCAGGAGGGAGAGGAAGGCGGGTGATGTGCTAGTTGGCGCTGGCTGTTGCTGTGGCGGATAGTTGTTGTTGTGGAGGTTGTGAAGATTGTGGTGGTGGTGGTGAAGTTGATGGAATTGCTGATTGTTGTGAGTGGCGGACGCAGACAAGTGTTGGATTTGGTTGGGCGTTAGTAATGCTGTGTTCTTATTGCCGGCGGCCGACTGCAGCTTAACGGTCGGTGCGTCCTGGGGTTAGGGTATATCATCGATCATGGGGTGCGTTAGAATGCCGCGAGATGGAAGAGAAAGAGGAGAAAGTCATCATGTAGCATCATCGTTTCTGTTTCACCTGAACCCCTTCTTCCTTGAAATGCACTCTTCCTTTCATGTCCCAAAGGACACGTCTCAAACCAAAAGTTGTTGTTACGAACAGCGAGGGCTATGGCTTGCTTGCGTTAGGCTGGATTACAATTATTAGCTGGGTTAACAGAGCGCGGCGGCGTCTGGGCAGGATATCTTCGGTGACCTGGTCAGCTTACCTCAATTATCAAAGGAAAAACCACCCCCACTTACCTCGGCTCCCACTTGATGCAGCTGCTCCCGCAGCTTCTTGATGTTCGCCTCCGATAGCTTGTAGCTGGGATTGTTCTGGTCGCTCTTCAGACGCTCCAAGTTCAGTTTCTCCTGCTCCAGCATCTTCTGCAGCGTCTGGATCTTGTACGTTTCCATCTCGCGGCGCTTAATGCTCTGTAAATAATATTTTTGCTCATCTATATCGTATAGACAAGCTTAAAATACTTACATCTACCGGCTGTGGTCCTGTTATGGATGCAGTACGATCTCGTCCCGAGAGAATGGGCGTTTGGGGCGTCGTCAAAACGGACACGGAAGTGGGTCGCGTTACTTTTTGACTTCGCTTCACCGCCAGTTCAACGGTTGTGGAGGCTGAAACACACAAGAACAAAGCATTGCTTTATCTGTCTAATATTAAAGTATGTCAATAAATTAAAAGAAAACGCAAAGAAATTTTATAATGATCCTACAGAAGATATTCAGCGTGGTTGCCCTTGCTGGCGCATTCTACGTGTCCCACAGACTGGGGGTTTGGAACGATCAAGTCGACACTGAAAGCAATATTTCACACCCAGTGGAGACTGAAAATATTGAAGGTCGGCCAGTGGAGTTAAAGAATAATGATAATCAGAACTCTCTCTTTGATGAGGAGGAGAAGCGAAAGTTAAAACGCGCCAAAGAGGACATGGAGAGGAAGATGTGCACAAAGAGTGGCCTGTGCGAGCCGCCTCCAAAGACAATTACTGAATCTGTTGGCGATGCTCTCTACGACACTTGGTTGGCCATCAAGAAGATTCCTTCCTTCTGGAAACGAACAGCGGATAATATTGGCGAGACGATATGTCGTTTTTTTGGTTGTGACGATTAGGACACGAAATATAAGAGTCTGTAGGATCATACCGTGTTCCATCCCAATTAAAAATCAAAGTAGCCACAGGAAAGGGTTTTTAAATAAATAAAACTAAATTCATTTGTCATGTAAAATGTATCTCTTGAAAAAAGGCATCGCAAAATTTGTAGAAATTATATTTTACTAAAACTAAAAAAGAACCAAAACTGCGCAAGCATGTCCTTAAAAATAATGGCTGACTGGGACAAGCATGTGGAGGAGCCAGTGCTCCATGTCGCTTCAAAGAATCTCATCTTGGAAAATGAGTTCCCCTTTCAGGCGCCACACAACTGCAACTTGGCTCTGACCCGAGGGTTTTACTTCTCTCTCCGCCTGCAAGACTGGGCCAAGGACTTCAAGAACCAGACCCGGGAGATCCTTGCCCATCGCTTCGATCCGCTAAGGAGAACCGGTGAGCGAAAGTTCGACACTCTGAAGCAATCGAAGCACTATGGAGATGCGCGGTCAGAGCGTTATGGCATGACTTTCTCGGAGAGCCCATTCTTTGAGGGCATTCCGCGAGAGAAGGCGAGGAGAGGGGAAAGACTGCCCAAGATTAAGGACGATTGGACGTGCGGCAAGCGAGTTTCCGATTCCTAGACGCCTTTGCCACGACCTGTCACAAAATTATCCAGCACTTTGGAAGCAGCATTCGGTTTCAGGGTAACGAAACCCCCCCAGACACAGCTGATAGCAGACAGCAGAATGGTAGTCGGCCTGATAGTGCGGGCGGGCGTTGTGTACGCCGTGATCATGGCCACCAAAAACATCGGCGTCTGGGACTCTCCTGATGCGGCCCAGGATGTGTATGCCGAAGCTGCCGAGTACATCGAGCCGTATGCGGACAAGGCTCGGCGCCACCTAAACATCTGTCCGCCCAGGCCACCGCCACAGGGCAACTGGTCGTTTTTTGGCATCCACTACTACAACAAGTTGGTGAAAACATTCTTCGACGCTCTCAGCCTATTGCCCTACGGAATAGCAGTGGTCTTGGAAAAGGTCCCAGAGTATTTCACCGCCCTTTATGAGAACGCACGCAAGTGGCTCCAGGAGAGCGGAAAGGCCAAGAAGAAGGAGATAACCATATCCAAGGGACAGCTGGACGAGACGCCATTGGTCAGGCCGCACTGCAAGGACAAGACCTGTCCGAAGAAGCCACCTCTAATTCCACCGTGCGGGCCTAAAGGCGACAGCTTTATCTACGATTCGCGTGTGCCAAAGAAACCGAAGTGCGAGTGCTCCAAATGCAAGCAGCGGCCGCGAGACAAGTTTTCAGAAAAGGAATGCACCAGAGATTTAGATCTTAAGAAAGTCGAAACTGTGTGTGACGAGTCCATGCACCAGGAGCCGGATAAATACTGCAAGAAGTGCCATAAGAAACTACCCAAGGACGTTAAGAGCTAGAAGTGCAAGCCCTTTGAAACTTTAACCAAAATTTCTGTGTAGAATTAAATTTGGTTAAACCCACACTTACCTTTGATGAGACCCACAACTGTTGGATGCTTTTCCTGCCGCACTTCATGCCCATTAACCTGAAATTATTTAAGGCCAGTTAGGAAATCCCCGGTTGCAATAGGGGTAAGAATCCCTCCTACCTTTAGTATCATATCGCCAGCTACGAGACCAGCAACCTCAGCTGCTCCGCCTGGCTTGACGCTTTCCACGAACACAGGATTGTCGCCGGAAACCTAAAAACATAAGGGATGGTCAATTGTATGTTTGTTTAGTATAATAAGTACTTATTAGCAACAACCCCCTTGGCTTTAGAATGAATCATTTAAACGAGTAAAAGTCACATTTGGACTTTAATTTGGCATTAGTATGCAAATGTTCAGCAAGTACTTAAAATACTTCAAAATGAGCCATAAATCACATTACGATGATAAGTTGTTTGCACATTTTAAGGGCCCCACAATGAATATTTTTAGACACTTGAGTTGTCATTTTAACCATTATTTGATTCATAGTTTTACAGTTCAAGGTTTTTATTTAAGAATGATGTAGTATGCAATATATTATTCACCTTCATTCCATATCCATTGCCATCCTTGCGCACAGTCAAAGTTAAATACTGAAAATTTTTTGGTAATGCTAGGCTCGGTGTCGTCGGCGTCGTAGCTGGCGTCGTCGGCTCCTGGGAATGGAGCTCCCGGTTAAGGGGTGTCAGGTTGAGGCTGCTACGCTCCCCGGGCGGCGCCTGGAGAACGGGATTGGCGCTGCTATCCCCCCCGCCCATTATGCTGCCGTTATTATTGCCTGCTGCTGCATTGCTGTGGCTGTTGTTGTGGGATGTGGGCGTAGCTGGGGCAGAAACACCACCGCCACCACCACCAGCTGCAGCTGTTGCTACGGACGTGTCACCATTCATCTGGCTCTGCTTGTAGCTCGCTGGCAACGGCGGCGTTTGCGGGGGCACGGAACTCTGGTTATGGTTCTCCTTATCTTTATCCCGATCCTTGTCCCGATCTTTGTCCCGGTCCCGATGACCACTCAGGCTGCTGGCCAGACTGCTCAAGCTGCTTGCCAGCGAGGGGGACCTTGGTATTTTCGACTTGTTGGCCGACTGCTTTTGTTTCTGTTTGTTCTTGGAATTCTTTACAGATTTCTGCTTGGGCGCTGGTAGCTCGGGAACCGAATCCACCACAATGGCTGGTGCTGGTGCTGGTGCTGGTGCGGTTGCTGTTGCTGACGCAACTGATGCCGATGATGCTGTTCCTGCTCCAGTTGCAGTTCCAGTTCCGGTGACTGTTCCGGGTTGACTGCCAGAGCTAGTGGCGCCGTTCGTGCTTGGATTCGCTGATGATGATGACTCCGGGGGCTGAATGCTTGACTCTTCTGGCAGCTCCTGAACTTCATCGTATTCATGTTCGTCAGCATACAAGTCTATTAACCTGTGGAAGATAATATTAAAGGGATGTTTTAGTTGGTGATCAACAAATAATTGCATAAGCTTAAAGGAAAGAGCTTGATATAAGTGTATAAGAATGTTTTTAACCTAAATTTAATGTACGGCATAAGACAAGAGAGACTTTTATATAGATTTATGTAATTTAAACATATAAAACCTTTCACTCAAGCTGCTAACCTATATATTTAATGTAATTAAAGTCATGGTTTAGCTTAATCTTATTAATAATAATCTTGTATCTTTACTTTGTGTATTTATTTCGATTCACTTGAACCCCGCAATATTAAAAACAATTTAGATCTTTAAATTACATTATGAGCCCTCAAAAACCACATTTATTATTCTTTCTGAATTGACCACAATATCCTCCCCCTTTGAAATCAATTTATCTGAAGCATTTCGCACAGATTGTCAATTCAAAATCGTCTATGAGACGCAATCAATTGCTAAAGCACTTCATGACGGAACTGTTTTCTGCTGGCTTCTCTCGCTGGCCATTCCCATGCGGTGTGGTGTTCTGTTTTTTAACGAGCAGATAGCTAGATTAGGGGCTAATCAAGACCTCGGGACGTGAATGCGCGACAATCATGTAACGAAAGTCACGGCCAAAGCTAAAGCAAGAGCCAAGCCAAAGCTGAAGCCAAAGCCAACGCCAAAGCGATCTCTCTCGTTGACGTTGACGGTGGGTCTCTTTTAATTGAGCTAAAATTAAATCAGCCAGAAGAATAGATACAGTTTAATTGCTGTTTATTTGATCATTTTGCATGTGAATGGAATGGATATACACGAGAGTATGTACGTGCGGATTTGTCTATATACCGGACTATAATAAAAGCTCATTTCCCGCCTCCTGAATTCATCATCATCATCATTATTATGATGAGTTATTTCCATAACAGCCGGACAAGACCTCCGAAAGGCCAAATGTTTACATTAATTTTTTGACTGATTGGCCCATGTCAATAACATGTCTCTCTGCCTGATCTAAGAGAATTCTCTCGGGTCTATCTTTAGCTGATAAATTTGGAATTTCGAACTTGGGACCTGCTGGGACCTGGGCAAATCTCAGCTGCAACAACCGGTGGGTAAAACCAGTTAAAGCCCACAAATTAAGCTCTCTGATGGTCTGTCAAACAATATGAAAAGCAACAACTGGCCAAGTCCGAGCTGTTAATAGATTTAAATCATTTTGCATGCATATTATACAACGCGTAGTAGTTAAGCAAACCAAAAACACCACCGCGATTTGCAGCACACCACCAAACACACCGCACACAAACAACATGCTTAGAAAGTCATTGGTTTCGCCAATCTATTTGGGCTAAAACTTCCCCTGGTGGCAATAAAAGAAATAAATGGTAAAATGTGAAAACTGGCCGCTCCCTAAGTTGGTGGCACTATATACAACATATGTATTAAGTCATCGAGTTGGTAGTCGAAACCACACAAAACCACACACAAAAAACCACCCCAAGCCGGGGGGAACTATTGGTAAAAACAATCAGCAAACAGTGCGTTTCACAACTGTGAGTTTAGCTAAAAAGTTTTGCCCTTGCCAATTTGAACAATGTTAAGTGATTAATCATCGGGCAATTGAATTTGTAATTTATTACAAACAACAGAGCAGTGATCTAATGCAATACATTATCTCATGAGCCGCTGAGCTTTAAGGCTAAAAAAATATGGCTTGTATTATTTGGGGTTTTCTTGCGAATCTAAATCAGGTTTTAGAACATTTTTTTAAATTTAAACTAACTTAAAATTGGGTGACATAAGAGTGAACTTATACCCCAATTAGGCACCTAGTTCTACCTAATAATACCTACTTTTAAACAAACAATTGTAATGGATAGTTCACTAATTGAATTAGTAGTTTAGCATTACATTTCCATGAAAATAGTGGCCTGACCACTATTATTTTATTATTATTTATTATTTGACTAATCCCTTTTATTTAATTTAATCAACAATAACAACCAGCTGACACTGTATTGTAAATTCGTTTATACTACATAAAATAAATGCATAATCGCATGTTGCATGCACATATGTCGTACGATTATAAGAAAAGAACAATTATTGGACGTCTCGCAAGGAAAATAATGAAAGGGGTATGATAAAGATTTATCGTCACTTTTGCGTTTCCAACTATGACTAATAGTATTCTCTTGTTTTTGTACCCACTGAATTGGGAAGATTCGTAACTACATAGCAAGATGAGTATTTTGGATATCGAAAAATGTTTAGGGGTTTTTAAACAAACAAATATCCACACACTATTAATATTATTACCAATTATGTTGTATAATAATGTATAATAGACTTTTCTGTGCTGATAACAAGTCCCATATAACTTTATTTATATAGTAATTAGCAAAAGATACTTTATTTAATGTTGTGATTTACAAAAACCAAACATCTATTCTCTAGGCTATGTATTTAGTAATTATTATTTATTTATTTATTAATTTTTATTGAAATTGTAATTGAAAACCCCCTCACATAAATATTAATCTTTTTCACTCATATTGCTTGCACCTGTTCTTGCCTTAAACCAAAACATTAAAAGCTATCATATTGCAATTTGTACATTGTAAGCAAAGGCAGTTTAACAACATGTTTAGAACCATCACCTTGTAAAAAACATCAAGAAAATCGGCGCAGTGACGAACTCACAGTTTTTTTATCGATGGGTCATCCATAGGATTTTCGGCGATGGCTTTTGTTGGCTGCTGCTGCTGCTGTGCGAAGGCAAAAAGGCGAATTCAAAGGCATGCGTAAGCCACTTGTCGGCGTAATCGGAGTATTCACATTGGTTTCTGGACCAGAGTCACTATTTTGCTATTCTTACGGGGCTTTTAGAAGCTATTTCAGAAGCGATTTAATTGCGTCGATTTTAAATTTTCGGCTGCCTGCTGCCGTGCACTGCTGCTGTCTGTGTATTGTTTGTTTTTTTATGGGTTCTCCGTTGCACTGTTTGAATGGATTTTGTATTTCGCACTAGTACTATTCGTTTGAAGATTATATTGCCGTTAATGCATGTACATTAAAATATTTTCGCTTTAAAGCGGGGGCGGGGCGTTACAGGGGTGGGGGTGGGTGTGTAAAATGCAGGCAGCGCGATCTCCTTGCAATTTCATTGTTTTTATTTCAACACAAACACGCACACACACACACAAGCTCGCGCACGGACACTCTCGCTCACTAGCACACTCCCACGGCAGGCCGTACACATTTATTAGTTGTCCCCTTCCTTTGGTGGCTCTCGCTAAGCCAGCAACGCTCTCTCACTTCCGTTAACGTCTGCGCGCTCTCTGTGGGCCGCTTTTGTTGTTTTTCTTTTTTCTGTGTGCTTTTTGCTGACTAGTTTTCACGAAACATTTAATGGATGACGATGACGCCTCGGAGGGCGGGGGAGGGGTTAGAAAACAAGTTTTTGGCCGAAAAAATAAAATACTGATACTAATGGAGCGGAACAGGAGACTGGGGCGGTCCTCGCTAGACTAGACTAGCCTCGCCTTGGACTAGGATTCCTATCCTAGTTTCGTCGCAACAGCTGATTGTTCAATTAGCGTGACAGAAAAAAATAAAAACAACTCGCTCCCTTGTATTTTGCCCACTGATCTCATCCCGATTGTGTTTTCTTAGCTCGCCTAAATAAATCAAATCTTGCAACTTCACTCCTTTTTAATTAAAAGCAAATATTTAATTGAATAAATATGTATACACACAAACGCCCCGAGCGTGTGTTCGTACGCGTGTGTGTATATGAGGTTGTGTGGGGGTGCGAGTGCGATCATCGCCGCAAACGCAAACGCATTTTGTGTGAAGTTTCGTCTGTATGTCTCGCACTCGCACGCCCGTCGGTGTGGGTGCGAGAGTGCGGGTGTGTGTGCGTGTCGAGTGCTGAACTCTTGAACTGCAGTACGTCGTTTTAATTCGATTTTGGGGATGCGC
Source organism: Drosophila tsacasi (assembly GCA_018904565.1). NCBI lineage: Eukaryota > Metazoa > Arthropoda > Insecta > Diptera > Drosophilidae > Drosophila > Drosophila tsacasi. The sequence continues at coordinate 31,640 of JAEIHY010018844.1, forward strand.
GGCTTGGCGAGCGGGCGGCGATCAAATTAATGAGAGTACACGGTAAACAACTGGACGCTCTGCCACACTCCGATTCTGTTGTTATGTCGCCAACAAGTGGCGGCGGCAGCCATATTGTTTTGTAAAAAATAAATACATATGCCGTCATACATATGTACGTGCCCCTATGGCCGTGTGTGTTTGTGTGCGCGATAGGTTAGAGATCACTTTTAGACAAATTTGCGTACAATATTTCCTGGCAAAGCCAATTGCACTGCTCTTGCGAGCTCGCGATTCGCGAATAAACTTTGCATTTGACGAATATGCACGTATGTGTTGAATTGCACCAGTATTTAATGCACGCCCGTATGTGTGTGTTTGCGTCTGTGTTTGAATCTTTTATAGCTTTTGTTGCAGTGAGCTCACGCAGTAGCTCGCTGCGCATCATTCTTTCTCTTCACTTTTCCCCGTCCTTGCCACTGATGCCACGCACTTACTATAAACTATTTTATTCCACCAATCTGAGAAATTGTTTCTTCCACTTATCGCGCCATCAACGTTCCAATTTCTTACTAACTTTAATGTATCAAAATATCAATATCGATATTTTTTTCTAAAGATGATATATTTATATGGCAGCTTATTGTTTACACAAATATCGATATATGAAATATCGATTATAAAATGACTTAAATTTCCGATAGTTTTCAAAGAAACAGTCATGTGAGAACTATCGATAACATCGAAAAGCTATTGAGGTCTGTTTAACACTAGCCAGACTCGTTTACCGGTTTTCCAACACTCGGATCCGAATCAAAACAAACGCGGACCAACACCCCCGCCAACCACCCACACACACACATAACCACATAGCGTAGACAACAAATGTCGTTTATTCTGTGACGGTCTCTCGGGGCGGCTTGCAAAACAAAAGGCAGAGCAACGCACCGGGCGCTCTGAGATATCGGACGTTGACTTCTTTGCCTAGGACAAGGCGGGTCCCAGGAAATAAAACAGCAAGACCACTAGATAATACAGTAGTAATCCTATAAATGCCATGTCGTAGTTGCCGTTTTTCCGGTTTGTGCGCCGCCGAGTGGCGCACCCCTGGCGTCATGAGGTAGTGCTGGCCGGCTCCTGTACGGGACTCAGGTTGCCCACCACATCGGTGCCCGCCTCATCATCGTTGTCGTCGGGAAGCGGGCTTTCGATTATCCGGAGATCCTTAAAGTCTTCATACTGCATGCTGGCAAGCTTTTCCAACGAACGGTCCCTCAGCTCCTGCGGATCCGGCTCGGGAGGGTGCAGGCGACTCAACTCCAACAGCTGCAGGTGGTAGTAGACGCCCTCGTCATCGATGGCATAGAACTGCGAGAACTTGGCATCGGTGAAGAATTGACGGGCCTCGTTGCCCACGAACTTGATGCAGGCCAGCAGTTCGGGGCGGATGGCATTGCCACGCTTGTTCCGCCACAGCGGCACCTCTGCTGCTGCCTGACGTTCGGGAAAGAATTCGCGGGCGGCAAACGGAGAGTCTTCCTCCATGTCAAAGGCAATGGGCGCCGCGTCCACAGCATCCTCCTCCGCCGTCGTTGCACTGTGCAGCTTGTGACGGCGACTGCGCCGCTGCTGTTGGTGCCGTTCCACCTGGTTGTTGCGCATGTGCGTCACGTTCCAGAAGCACAGCTGCTCGGCACAGCTAATCAGCAGGAGTTTGCAGGGCGAGAAGCGCAGCTGCCGGATGCAGTGCTCGTGGACATCCTGCACCCGGTAAACCAACTGGATCTGTTGGTTATCCAGGGCAAAGAGCTGTGGGGTAATTATTATATAGAATTATATAGAATTGAACCCATGGATATAGAATTCTCACTCGCACCTCTATGGAACCATTCTCGAATCCCAAAGCAAACATGCTGCCATCCTCGGTGGCGGCCAAGTAGCTGATCTTTGACTTTTGACCGATCTTCTCCTCGCAAATCGGTTCGTACCTCAATTGGCTGCCGCTAAAGTTGATTCGGAGAACCTTTGGATGGGATTTACATTTAATTCTATCACGCCTAATGTGTACTCAGTTGCATATCTCACCTCTATGGCGTTGTTTCCGTAGGCCAAGAAGAGAAGGCCGCTCTTGAGATCAAAGCCAGCAAGGCTTTCGACTGACTCTTCTGGTTTATCGAAAGCGGAGGGATTAGCGAGATCCAAGTGCTGTAAGGATGCGTGTTTAAGTAATCAACATAAAGCTAAGTGTAAAGGATACCTACGAAGACTCCGTTGTCGGAGAAGAGGATTATAAACTGTCCCCGTAGAAGACAAGCGTACTTCGTGGCCACGTCCAGCTGCAGCGGCCACTGGTCATCGATCAGTGCATTATCAGCTCTTTCCAGCTGGAATATCACAGTCTTTTGAGCGCCATGGGCAGATGCCACCAGAAGCTGAGCGCTTATCTGCTTGAGGTAGTCGATGGGCTCTGCGATGAACTGTTGCGGCAACACCGCATCCCGATTGACATCAATGACCACGCCATCCATGTAGCCAACGAATATCTGTTCGTCGTTCAAGGCGGATATGGCGTTTATCTTTGTGTTGCTGGCCGCATGAGTAGGCGTAATGGTAGACCACGGCGAAATACTAGATCTCCGGCGGGCACAGGGATCGGTGGCCGTTTCGATTTGATGTATCCGCTCCCTGGAGTCCACGGCCAGGAGCTGTGTCCGCCCGCTGGTCATGTCCAGCAGCGAACGGAGGTAGACATTCGGCTCCAGGCAAGCCCTAGTCATCACGCTCGTCTCATCCGCACTGTGTACCCAGGCGATGCCGCGACCTCGATGGGAGTTTGTGTCGTTTGCAGATCGCAGAGTGTGCACGTGGACCAACTGCTTGCCCTTGGCGCCGCACAGAACGATGTACTTGTAGATGGGATTGAAGAGCTCATAGATATCCACGCACTCGATGTGTTCGCTGACATTGCTGCGAAGGACGGGATCGGAGATACGGAGATCGTACACAATCAGGCCCTCTGTGGTGCCCAACAGAAGATAGTGCCCGTCCGCCGACCGCTTGCCGCAGGTGATGTAGCTGCCCTCCGGCAGCTGCACTGCCTCCGATTGCAGGCTGACACTGAGACCTGGCAGAAAGTCCAGGCGCCAAACGCTGTGCCTAAAGATAAGCAAGATGCTGGCGTTCTGGTTCCGTCCATTAATAACGTCCATCGACAAAGGTCTGTCGTTGTGGACATCATAATTTGGGAGTTCCAGTCTTTCCCCGGAATGATTGTTCAGATCCCACACAGTCAGCGAGCAGTCGGCGGTGCAGACTACGTAATATCGCCTCAGGACCAGAACAAAGCATCGGATTTCCCTACGGGCGGTCTTTAAAACAGGTACCTGGGAGGGCTTAAACCCCTGATCTAGCTCATCCCAGTCCAAGATGCTGACATCGCCATTGCTGAAGGCCACATGCAACTGGATCTTGGTGTCCGCCGCCGCCACCGACGCCTGCTCGTCCAGATAGAACGCGGTTATCTTTTGATCAGTGTAGCTCCCAATGAAGCGCTTCACTACACTATTCACCAGCTGCCTGTAGCTGCGGGTTGCGGTCGGCTTTCGCAGCTGGGCGGAGCCTGGAGGACGCACGCGCTGCTTGCTGCCGCCACTGTGTCTTCTGCCAGGGCAATCCGGCCACAGGGGCCAGAGCTTAACGCTGCCATTGCTGTGCATGGTGATCAAATGCCTTTGGTTATTGAACACGGCCATCCGAAGGATATCGCTGCTGTCGCTCTCATCCCTCAGTAGGTAGGTGTCCTCCGCCTCGAGCGAGACATCGGTGAGCAGCAGCTCATTGCTGGCCAGCGCCATCAGACAAAAGTCGTTGTTCAAGTAGACGGCGTGGCGGATTTCATTGTTGCCCAGATTAATGATCTGCCGGTGCTGATGAAAGCGGCCACTGGAAAACGACGAACGCTGTTTAATTATGAATACAGATGGCAAGAGAAAGTACTCACTGTTCCGTGAACCAAACATGATCCTTGAATCGCTGCACCTGTCTTTGGGCCTCCTCAAAAATGGCTTCATCCTCCGCCATCAATGAGATCCGCAGAAGGTCCGTGAATTTCGAGCGTATAAGGTTCTCCTCGATCTTGGGCAGGAAATCCAGAATGGCATTCACCAGGCGCTCATACTTGGAGTCATTATCTGCAAGAAATATTGTCGGGGTAAAGGCGAGATTCCTTTGTTTCTAATCGTCATACAAATACATTCATTTGCATGTACATACCGCATATATATGACTTGTAGAACTTCAGCTGCTGCAGTGTGTTCAAGATCGATCCGCTGGCATTCCAAGCCGTTGTATCGTGCCGAATCTTTTGTTCCAGGAAGCGAAAATCGAGGAATACCTTGCGAAACAGCGCCACGCGCTCAATGGGCTCAATGGTCTTCAGGTGGTGTCCGATGTGGCCAAAGAAATATCTGTCCAGGGAGGGCAGCAGCAAGTCGTCATGATCAAAGCCCTTCCGAATGCTTAAAAAATAAGGAAGAAGGTAGGAAGAATAATTATTTTAAATGTAAAATTTGTTGAAGAATTAATAAAATATATTTAAAATTATATGAAAACTTACTCATAACTGTCAACGATCCTCCGATTTAAGCCAGCAACGTCATCGACCTTCACACTCAACTCCGAGTATATGACGGGTATACTAATGGTTGAGTATTCCGGCTGCTTCTCCACCAATGAATACTTGTGCAGCGTGTTCACCACCACCATCGCATCGTCGCCATCGGATTTGTCATCGAAGAAAACCAGAGATAGGAGCTGGAAAAGGCTAAAGATTAGGAACAACGAACGAACGCACGACAAGCCTTTGAATGCTGAGCTCACGTACATCGATGGGTATGTGGGCGGAGGGAGGGAATATGGAAAGTCGGTCAAACATTCTCCTGTAAGCGGGTTCTAGAACGCTCAAAGAGCCCTCGATGATGGACGTCAGCTTATCGCAATTTACACTGAAAATAAACCCTGGCTAAGTATGTCAATTCGTTGCAAATCCCCAAGCTCTACTCACTGCCTCCAGTTGTCCCAGGTGGCCAGTCCATCTCTAATGCTCTCGGCAATGATACTCAGTCGAAGGGGATTTGTGGTGAACACTTCCGTGGGCAAGTCTTGCGGTCGACACCGGAGATATTTAAGAAACAAAGAGTTGACTTCCTCGGCCGTTGGCGTCAGCGGGTGTTCGTCCAGGGAAATGTGCGTTGTGGTGGCCGGAGACAGAAAGTCGGTGACCCTCTTGAACCTGGTGGTCAGCAGAATTTTGCAGCTCAAATTGAAGGCACTCCAAGCCTTTTCGTTCTGCACATTTCGAAGGACAAGCAGGCAGTTCTCGTACGGCTTGCTCTTCAGCAGGTGCCGCAGCTCCGCCTGGACACTGTGGATCCGCAGCTTGATGTTGCTGGCATGGTCGCTGCGACTGCTGCAATTGGGATCGATCTGGTGCAGCAGTGTTTGCAGCATCTCCAGCACCGTCTCCGGGCTGATGCAGTTCTTCATGTCCAGCCAAAAGATCTTGAAGTCCATCTTGCACTGCACTTTGTACGACGAGCAGACGTCCAGAGCCAACCAATCCTTTCCAGAGCCCAAAATGCCATCGACCAGGACATTCTGGGCGGGTCGAAGGTTGAGAAGGGCCTCGGTCAGTTTCAGGTACTGTAAATAAAAGGAGTTGGTAATGAGATTTTTGGACATTAGGATGTCCTTAAGTACTATATAGATAGTCAGAAAGTTTGGATAAATTATACTGACAACGAAAGGTGATCTAACAATAGACCAAAAATAATTCTAAATGCATTAAAGCGATTAGATAAAAAGAGAAAGACGTGTTCCTACCGGTTTAAGGCGATTTACATTGTACTTGGAAAACGCTTGGTTGTCGTTGTACAGCCGATCCCGCTGCTCTATATATAGCCTGGTCTTCTCGCTGGGCCGCTGGTGCTCTTCTTTGATGGCCGCCATCAAAAATTCATAGTTGGGCTGATCCGTGGGATTCAGCACCTCCTCGACAAAAGCCTTTACGGGTGTCTCGCCCTTGCCAATTAGGGTCCAAAACAGACGATAGGTGGACTCCTCCGGATCCCTGGACTTTACGATATGATCGATTTCCTCTTTGGACAGCATATTGTGCAGAATGTCCTCGACATCTTTGCAATCGAAGTCATCAATGAATGCGTCAAGGAACACGAATAAAATGTCCATGTAGCGATATGGTAGCTGGTAGTTCGTGTCATACTCCATGTTGATCTTAATGTGGCACTGGAAAATAAAAGGTATAAGGAAATTATTAACATTGAATAGTTTGCAAAATAAGAATAAATATATTATATAGTATAATTTTAATATATATAATGCCCTTTGCTCATACTTTCTATGCATAATACTTATTAACAAGAAATGAAGCTATCTTCGGCAAGCCAAAGTTTAAATACCCTTGCAGTAAGTATTTAATATTTGGTATATTTAAGGATTCGAAGTACACAAAAAAATAAGAGATAAGTGTCTTTCCGTTTAAATTCCGTTAAAAATTACCGTAGATCTTTCTTTTTGAGCAGAGGCATGCATATGTAGAACATGTATC
>JAEIHY010018845.1:0-10716 GCA_018904565.1 Drosophila tsacasi
TGCCGGTACCAGAGTTCAAACAGGCGGGTGGACCGGTCGGCTTCATAACTGCTGACAGGGTTGTAATTGGCCAGATGATCTTGCGTGATGGAACGGCCACGTGTTTGTAGCGCACTGATGTTAAAGATTCCGCCTTTCAGGCCAATCAGCTTTTCAAGATCAACCCGCAGGGTGGGTGCGGTCACGGCATCATAGGCCGGGCCAGTGCCAGACCCTGTGCGTACATCCGCACTGGTGGGCGCCCCGCCGGAGGTATTGCCCCACAGTTCTTCCACGTCCTCCATATCCAGCGTGATGCCATACTTGTAGAGCCAGGTTCTCAGGCCGCCCATCGTGCCGAGGAGGTTATCGCTGGTGTCCAGATCATCATCTTTTTTCTGGCTGGCGCGCGGCAGATGCAGCCCTTTGACGGTAATCCCCATGCCAGCCTGATTCATGAACGGGGCGGAATTGCCCAGACTGTCCTGACTCTGCTCAACCTGATCTTCCGCCGGACTCTGCGCCAGCCCGCTTGCCGGGAGCAGACTGCTCAGGCAGGATAGAGCGGTGCCAAAAACCACAACAGACCGCCGCAAAGGCCGTGCAACAGGCATAACAAGGCTGGTGAGTAAGGCGGGCCGCATACTGCTTCGGTTTCCTGTGGGACGGATTCTGAACAACACTCCTGTGGTGGGATGTTTGTCCGCGCCATTTTAGCGGTCTGATCCCTGAGGTCAAAATTTCCCGAAGCCCGTTGGGCGACCGTCATGGACTGACGGGAGGAGGCTGGCGTCAGTTCTGCGGGGCGTCCCCCAGCGCGCCGGTGGCAAAGGCCAGACTGGCTGCGGCAATCAGGGCGGCATAATAGGTGTCTGAATGGCCAAGCTGCGCATCCAGCAGGCCGGTCTGCGCCAGTGTGGCCTGTGTTATGGACCCCACCCCGCTGCGATAGGCGGCAAAAGCGGCATCAAAGCTGGTCTGAGCCGCTGTTTGCAGGTGGCCTGCCGCCGTATACGCACTCAGGCTGCCATGCAGGCTGTTTTCCGCGACGACAATCTGTTTGACAGACTCATCCACCGTTTTGCGCAAAAGGGTCTGTGCGCTGTCGGCCTGATTTTTAGCCTGCCGCAGCATGGCGGCCCGCATCCCGCCATCAAAAACAGGCACGGTAATCCCCCCCAGAATCAGGCTACTGAAGTTGTTGGTGGAGAGGTTCAGCGTCGGGCTGGAGTCAGACCCGACGCCCGGCACGGAAGACAACGCCAGATGGCCAGTCGTATAGGCAACATTCCCGGAGAGAAAAACCTTTGGCAGAAACTCGGCTTTTGCTGCGGCAATGTTGCTCTGTGAGGCCTTTGCCGCAGCATAAGCGGCCAGCACATCCGGGCGCTGGGCCACGGCCTGCCGGATCATATCGTCTGTCAGGCGCATGTCGGCCTGTGTCAGCGGGCGGTTTGCAATATCCTGCGTCTGCAGGCGGGTGCTGGGGGAAATTCCCATCGCGGTCATCAGGTCAAGATAGCTGTTCTCTGCGGTGTTCTGCGCCTGCACCAGCCGGAGTTCCGCCTGTGCGGTCATCTGCCGGGCCTGTGTGGCATCCACAATGGTGCCCTGACCTTGCCTGAGGCGCATGTCTGCCGCCGTCTGCACCTTTCTGGCGTTTTCCAGTGCCTGCGCCACCAGCGCAACGCGGGCGGCCGCTGCGGCATGTGTGTAAAAAGCCAGCGTTACCCCGTAGATGACTTTCTGATGGGCTGCCGTAAACAGGATATTGGTTGCCAGTTGCGCCTGTCTTGCGGCGTTGATCACGGCTTCCCGCTTGCCAAAGTCAAACAGCAACCACTGCATGCTGAGCGTCTGCACTTCACCATGGCCGGAATTACGGTTTCTGACCCCATCTCCAAGGGAGTCCGCCTGATTGATCCCGTTATTGATCAGACTGCCAATCTCCCCGGCATTGCTCACGCTGGGGTTGGCGCCGTTATTGCGCTGGTGCGTATATCCCCCCACGACCGTGGCGCTCAGATGCGGCAGATAGGCGGTGCGGGTCATGCCAACAGCCAGAGCGGCATCCCGCGCCGTGTTCCATGCCTGCCGCGTTGTCGGGTTGGCGGACTGTGCGAGGTCAATCAGTTCCGGCAGGGAGTAGGTGTGCGTGGTGCTGACTTCCGCTTCAGGCGGGCGCGGCAGAATGGTCTGGTTGGCAGGCAGCGTATAGCCCGCAGGCAGGGTCAGACCGTGTTTTGGTTTGTCGGGGCGCAGTTCCCCTGTGGGGGAGACATCTGGCTGCCATGGTGCATCCGGTCGGTCCGGCGCGCTGTTCAGGGCCTCGGTTGCGCAGCCTCCCAGCAGAAAAATCAGGCTTGTGGTCAGGCAGGCTGCGCGGCGGGAAAGGCGGGTCATGACAGCATTTTATCCAGAGAGGCGAGTTGGGCGGACGCGGCAGCGCGCCGGGCGGGGATCAGCGCCTCTTCCGTCAGGGAGGCGATCTGGTTAGTCATCGTCTGGCAGGTGGCAAGCCCTTCCATGCGGGCCCGCAGATGAACAGGTTCGACACTTGCAAACTCAATCATGCGCTCCGTCTGGGCCAGAGCGGTTTGTACACTGGCGGCGCGTTGCAGGTGCTCCTGCTCGGTCGGGGCGGCAAGCTGGGCGTGCAGGGCTTTGAGCGTGGCAGAAAGCTTGTCCCGGATTTTGTCATACGCGCTGGAGGGCCAGAAGCTGGTAAAAACCGCATAGGTGATGAAATTTCCAAGGAGAATACCGATAATACGGTCCCGCGCCGTCGTCATGTCCGATGTCGGGCCATAGCCTTTCAGGTCGGAAAGGAAGAACGCCAGACCAATCTGGAAGCCTGCATACGCAATCCGTTCATCACCAGATTTGACCCATGCTGCCAGAAGGGAGCCTGCAAAAATCAGCACCAGAAACGCTGCGATATTAGTGAGATGCGGCATGACGAAAATGATGGAGAGAATTGCCAGAGCGCCGCCGGTCAGCGCCCCGGTAATGCGCAGGGTCAGTTTGGAAACCATTTCTCCCATGGTCGGGAGAGCGACAATAAAGCAGGTGATGATGCAGGTATGAATACCGTCCCAGTTCAGAATTTTGAAGATAAAATAACTCAGCATGACTGAGGCTGTGCCTTTGACGGCAAAACGCACATGGTCGGGATTGGTCCAGACATCCGGGGCGAAAAAACCGGAGGGAGAAGATGCCTCCTTTGGTTTTTCAGAGGCTTGTTCACCATCCCGGTCCGGATTTCTGGCAGGCTGCGTGAAGTCAGGCAGAAGAGATGCAATCTGGATCAGGGCCGGGTCAGCGGACGGGACGGCAGGGCAGGGGATCTCTGTCGGATAATCCCCTTTATGGAAAATATCTGCCATTTCAAGCAGGGTTGCAATCAGCTCTTCCGGCGGGGCATCGTGCCTGTCCGGTGCCTCTGCTGTGTTGCAGGCGGCTGCATGCGCAAGGGCAAGAACCCCTGCGCTGCGCGGAATAGCCTGTTGCAGACAGGCAAGATCCTGCTTGCGCCACAGTTTTTCCAGCCCTGCCATTTTCAGGGAGAGCATCATGCCTTTTGTCCCTTCCCGCAGAAGGGTCTCGGCCTGATCGTGTTGTTCCTTGTTTTCCGGAGTGCGGAGAAGGGCCGCGCTCAGACGTAAATGGTTTGCAACAGCGCGGGTCAGCAGGGTTTTGGGGGAAGGGCAGATAAAGGGGGCCAGACACACCATGACCGCACCGGGGACCAGAATAAACAGATCCGCATAGAGCAGGGCGCGTGTGGCAAGCTCCCCGACAGGCACATTCCCGATTGCGATCATGGCGTACACCACCACCAGCCCCAGCATGTATGCCACAGGCTTCAGCTTGCTGGCGGAGCCGAGGAAGAAGAACCCGAAAGAGAGAAGAGCCGTGGCAATGGCAAGGCCCATCGGGTGGTCCAGCGTCAGGCGCACCAGCCCGAACATCAGAAGGATAATTAGGCCAAACAGCAGATTGACCGCCAGCCCCGCCAGAACGTTGGTCACGCGGTCCTTCTGCCACAGGGCCATGGTGACAAGGGCAGGCACGGCAAGGTCCGGCACCTGCCAGATTTCCCCCACCAGCACGGTGACTGTGCAGGCCGCCGCCATGCGCAGGGCCGCGGTGCCACGGCCGGGGGAGCGTTCCGTAATCAGCCGCCAGATCCGGCTGGCGGTCAGAGGGCGGACGTTAGTGGCAGGCTTCGCCATGCCGGATCTCGACTGTGGCTGTCGCACCCAGCCGCAACAGGCGCGGGTCTGCCGGGTCCAGCCGGATACGCACCGGGAAGCGCTGCGCCACGTGCACCCAATCCATCTCCCGTGGCACCAGAGGCAGCCCACGGGCCAGCCCCGCAGAATCGAGGGAGGCCACGCCCCAGCCAATGCTTTCCACATGGCCACGGATCGGGGTGTGCCGGTCGATCATGGAATAGACGGTTGCGCAGTCTCCCGGTGTTATCGCGCCGAGTGTTATTTCCCGGATGTTGGCGCTTGCGTACCAGGCATCATTGGCAATCAGGGTAAAAAGCACCTGAGAGGGTGCGAGAATCTCCCCTTCCTTGACGCGCAGGCTTGTGACGTACCCGTCCGTCGGGGCAAGGACGGTCGTCTGGCGCAGGGCGTAGCGGGCCTGATCCAGCATGGCCTGAGCAGCCTGCTGCGCCGCCAGAGAGCTTTTTAAATCCCCGATTGCCGTCTGGGCAGCGCTTGCCTGCTGGTGGCTCTGCGCGAGGGACACAGCAGCATCATTCAACGCCACGCGGGCCTGATCATATTGCTGCCAGGGGATATAGGCATGCCCGGCCAGAGGCTTGAGGCGTTCCACGGTGCGGGCTGCGAGATCATGGTTGGTCTGCGCACGGGTTGTCTGGTCCTGCGCAACGGCGGCGTTAGCGGTTTTTACAGCCAGAAGACGCTTCTGGTTCTCCACTTCCGCCGCGGCAAGAGCCAGATTGGCTTCTGCCTGCCGCACGGCCAGCGCGTAAGGTTCCGGGTCCAGCCGGTAGAGGACATCCCCTTTTTTAACCGCCTGATTCACATGGACAGGCAGGGCAACCAGCCGCCCCCCTACCGTGGAGGCCATATGCACCACCTCGGCATCAATGGAGCCGCTATCGGATGAGGGATAGGCGCTGTCTTGCCGGGAGACATAGACCCCCAGACCAATGGCCCCCAGAATACAGACGGCTGCCACAGCAAGCCCGACAGGGCTGGTGGTGGAGAGAGAGACTTTTTTCATACGCTACGGTCCGAACCAGATCAGCCACGCCAGCAGCGCGGTGATCACCCCGAGTGACAGGTAGGTAAACAGGCGCAGGCTCAGGATGGCATCAAGGCCCGTCAGCACAAACACCACGCGCAACGTAACGGCGACGGCAATGCCGATCATGCCGCACAGCATCCAGTCCGGAAAATACGCGCCGACCAGTGAAAAAGAGGGTGCGCCCTGCACTGCGCATCCGCCAAGCAAAAGAGCAGAACTGATGCCAAACGGGCGGATGAGGGAACGAAGCATGGCTGCAAAGTGGTCTGATTTCTGCAAACCTGTCAATCAATTCAGCCAGAGGGTCCTGGCTGATAAAAGCCAGGGCGGCAAAAGGATGAAAGGACGGCAGATGACAGCACCGGTCGTGATGTATGGACTCAAGAATTGTGACACCATCCGCAAGGCCCGAAGCTGGCTTGAGGCGCACGGGGTAGACTACCAGTTCCATGACTACAAAAGTCAGGGCATTGATGCCGCGCACCTTGAAAAGTGGATGGAGGTGGTCGGGTGGGAAACGCTGCTCAACCGGGCGGGAACAACATTTCGTAAAGTACCGGAAGACCAGAAAACCGGTCTGGATGCCGCAAAAGCTCTGGCGCTGATGCTGGCCCAGCCTTCCATGATCAAACGGCCTGTTCTGGAGGCAGGGTCGGTGATCGTGGGGTTTAAGCCCGAGCTGTATGCAAAGGCCTTTGCGGCCCGCTAGAGCAGGCCTGCTCCCCCGGCCGGGATGGCCGGAGGGAGCGAAACACTGTGTGCTTATTCCTGATCAGGAGCAGCAGCAGAGTTCAGGTGGATGTAGCGTTCAATGCCAACCTGCTTGATCAGGTCGAACTGGCGATCGAGGAAGTCTTCATGTTCTTCTTCGTTCGTCAGGATTTTCAGCAGCAGGTCACGGGAGACATAGTCCCGCACGCTTTCGCAATAGGCGATGCCTTCACGCAGGTCGCCAATGGCTTTTTCTTCCAGCTTCAGGTCGCATTCCAGAATTTCCTTCACGTCCTGACCAATCAGGATTGTGTTCAGGCGCTGGACGTTCGGCAGGCCACCCAGGAACAGGATGCGTTCAATCAGCCAGTCGGCATGACGCATTTCTTCGATGGATTCTTCATATTCCTTTTTGCCCAGCAGGGTCACGCCCCAGTGGCGCAGGGTGCGGGCATGCAGGAAATACTGGTTGATTGCCGTCAGCTCGTTCGTGAGCTGCGTGTTCAGATGCTCAATAACTTTTGCGTCTTTAACCATGATGCGGACTCTTTGCTCTTGTTGAGAAATACCGGCCCGCATGTAACGCAACCTTTTGAGGGATGCAAATAAAAAACGCTTCTATATCAATAGAATATGGGAATTAAGTCTCACTATCAACTAGAGACATTTCTTATCAGGCACTTCTGCAAGCATAGAGATTTTGCGTAACGGAGATGTGAGGCCTCTGTTGAGGTCTTCATGAAGAAGGCGTGCATGCCGCGACTCAGGCTGCCCCGGCCGCAGGCTCACCCTGTCCCGGCAGTTTTTGCAGGCGTTCCTGCAAGGCCGCATAAAGTGCCGGGTCAGACGCGGGGCCGAGAGCGGTTAAGGAGCGTTCCATAGCCAGAAGAATGTCCGACGTGGCATCCGGCAACGCCTGACGCCACCAGTGCAGGGCATCTTCTACCTGCCCTGTGTCTGCCAGAGCGGTCGCGTAGTTATGGCAGCCGCGATAGTCGCCTCCTTCGGCCGATTTCTGGTACCAGACAAGAGCCGCGGCCTTATCCTGCGGGGTCTCCCACCCTTCTTCCAGAAAGCGGGCAAGCAGGTTCATGGATTTTGCATGTCCGTTATGGGCTGCTGCCGTAAAAAGCCCGAGTGCTTTCTTCAGGTCCTGCGGCATGCCAAGCCCCCGCATGGTCAGAATACCCAGATTGTAACGGCCCCATTCGTCGCCCAGTCTGGCGGCGGCGTCATAATGGTGGGCGGCCTGTTGCAGGTTCTTCTCGCACCCCCAGCCAAAATGGTGGCAGCGCCCGAGCATGTTGTGCGCGGGGCCGTAGCCCGCGTTGGCCGCCATCGTAAACCAGATAAGCGCCTGCGCGTGGTCAGGCGGAACATGTGCGCTGTTCAGCAACACCTTGCCCCATAAAACCTGATCCAGATGATGCCCGCCAATGGCGCGCTGCCGGATAGCTTCAATCTGTTCAGGCAAAGGGGCTGGAGCAGGCTTTCTGGTTTTGCTCTGCCGTGTAAACAGCTGCTGCCACAGGCCTGACCCTGACATGATCCTCACCCTCTTTTTTGAGAAGGATTATCATTATCAAAATAAAGACGCAGTGGCAACCACGAGGGCTTATTGCCCCGCTATGTTCTGAATGCAGGCCTTAGACGCGGCTGAGCTGGTCTAGTGCGGCATGGAGATCGGACAGATGGATACGTTCCTGTTCTAGCCGGAGATTGCGTTCAAATAGATCAGTCTGAAGGGCCGTCAATACCTGTTGTTCTGAGGGAGTAAGGCGGGTGAGGGGGTGCCTTACTGGGGAGGCTTCTTTACCCCAGAAAGAGCGGTTGGCCAGTAAAGTTGGTTCATCCATTAGAAAAGAGCGTGTCTGGGGGAGAATGGCCCGAAGGTAATCAAGAATTCTGAAGCCATGTGTATCGATATCGCCCCAGTAAAAAATGGTGCAGCTTTGTAACCAGAGTGCGGACTTCAGACTGTCCCAGCAATATCCGGCTCCGAAAATAACCAGTGCGTTAGAAAGTTTTGGAAAAGACAGGAAAGAACTTTCATTTTCCACAATAAAAATTCGAATTCCGATTATTTCAAGTGCTGCAAAGCTAGTAGAATCAAGCGTAATATCCGGATCCGGATTTCCGGGGATAGGAGAAAGTGCTGCGTCCAGAACCCGAAACCGCACGCGCAAAGGTTTGGTACGAAATCCGTAGCGCTGTTCAAATTTATCAGTAACTGAACAGGTTGGGTTAATGGCGTCGGCCGGTAATGCTTCCTGAAAAAGTAGGCTGAGAATGGGTTTGTGCCGTTCAATAAATTTTGTATGGATGCCCGGCAGATCCACTTGCCTAAGATAGATGTCCGGCGCGGGATTATCTTTCATCCAGATGGTCAGGGTTAAAAGTTGTTCCCACACTGCGGCATGGTGATAGCATTTTAGTATATTTTTAGAAAACCAGCCTTGTAAGAAAGGTGCTTTTTCTAATGTCATGGCATGAAGGGCCATGATCTGGTGTGCGTCCTCTTTCTTGCTAAGCAGCGTCAAGGCATCATCCAGCGTTTCAATCCAGGCTTTTTGAGGGAGGGTTTGTGGGCCTTGCACCTGATTTTTGATCTTCTGGTAGGTCAGCTTGACATGCTTCATGGTCTTGAGTGTTTCCGCCCAAGTCATTACAGCAGAGAGATGATGGACAATGTCTGAAGAACCCGGTGTGCGCAGGGAAAGTGGTAACGGAAATACCTCGGCTCTAGTGACAAGTGCTTCTGGCAGGATACCCTTGTTCCACAGACGTTCGAGTTGTCGCCTGATGTCAGCCGGTGTGGTCCAGCTCACACTGGCTGTTCCTCATGCCGGGCAGGCTCGTGCGGGGTATCCTGAAGTGAGGCCTTGTTAGAAAAATGCTCTTCAATGCTCAGAACGCGCAGGCGGGAGTAATTGCCATCCCGGTTATCAACAAACCCGACGCTTGAGACAAAAGGTTCAATAATATGAATCTTTTGCAGGGGTGTGATGATAAGCAACTGCATGTTGAGTTGCTGGAACAGCCGCAGACCATATTGCGTGGACTCATCAGACCCACGACCAAAGGCTTCATCAATCACGACAAACCGGAAAGAGCGGGACCGTACTTCACCCCATTCCAGCCCGAACTGATAGGCCAGACTGGCGGCAAGAATGGTATAGGCCAGTTTTTCCTTCTGGCCGCCGGATTTGCCGCCGGAATCTGTGTAATGGTCAAACTCGGCTTCATCCGCGCGCC
Organism: Drosophila tsacasi; assembly: GCA_018904565.1. Classification (NCBI taxonomy): domain Eukaryota; kingdom Metazoa; phylum Arthropoda; class Insecta; order Diptera; family Drosophilidae; genus Drosophila; species Drosophila tsacasi. The sequence continues at coordinate 9,235 of JAEIHY010018845.1, forward strand.
AGCGTTCACTGGCCGCGAAGGAAAACCAGTTGCGCACATCAGTAACTTTGGTTGTCCAGCGGTGGTCCTGCTCGGCACGGCCTTCCCGCCCGCGGAAGCGCTCAATAATGGTTTTGACCAGATGGAACCGCTGCTCGGAATATTGCTCTGCCTCATCACCAGAAACGGTATTTTCTGTACAGGCGCGCAGAGACGCCTGAAAATCACGGATTTCCGGGTCAAGCGCCTGGTGCGCTTCCAGCCGGATATAGCGGTCCGGATTATAGTCAATCTGGGTGAGGGACGTATTGATAACGGCAATCCGTTCCCGGATGATTTCCCGCTCCTGCGCCAGATGCGCGTTAAAATTCGCGATCTCGTTAATCGTATTGACAGTCAGAAGATTTTTAAACCGGCTGACAAAGCGCGGAAGATCATCTTTTTTAAGGTGGTCCAGCAGCGCGCAATACTCGGGGCCAGCCGCCAGATGGCAATCCATATCCTGTGCATCGAGCGGATAGGCCGCCCGGAAGTCCCGCATATCGCCCAGAATACTGTCGCGCAGGCTGTCCAGCGTGCGCTGTTGCTGGTCAATCCGGGTATCCAGCAGGTCTCTCATCTGCGTTTCAGCCGCTTCGCAGGCGTCAGGGCTGCTCAGTTCAGAGTCTTTAAGCTGTGCCTGAAGGTTTTGCAGGTCTTCTTGCTGCTGCGGCGTCAGCACATACGCGCTCAGGGTTGTCTGACATTGCTGTAGCCGGGCCTGAAGCTGGGCGACGGACTGATCCAGCAAAGCCTGTTTTTTATACAGGTCCAGATACGCCGTATCAGCCTGCCGGAGTGTCTGCTCTGCCTGATCTTTCTGTTGCCTGAGTTCTCGCAGGACATCTGAGGTTGCCGTCAGAGCCTCGCGCTCGGCTGTCAGATGTGCGGCGGTCTGTGCGGCACTCGGCCAGTCCAGTTCCGTATAATCGGGATAGCGTTCCAGCCGGGTCAGTGTTTCAAACCGCTCTTGCAGCATTTTGCGGGTATTTTCCGCCTGCGCAATGTCTCCGGCATGTTTCTGGATCAGGGCTTCCTGTGCCCGTTGCCGCTCTTCAAGCGCTGCTATCTTGATGGCGTTGTTCCAGCCCAGCACATAGCGGCTGCGGTCTTCAATCCTGTGGCGGTCATCTTTTTCATGCCGTCCGCCGGGTTCCTTGACCTGCCCGGACCGGGTGACGGCCTTGCCGGAGCGGCGGAACTCTTCCTGCGTTTCACAGCAGGTAAAGCTGAAGCGGTGCCCCAGTTCATTTTCCACCCAGAGCCGCATGGGGGAGTCCGGATGGACCTCCAGTTTCTGCGCCAGAGTATGAGGGTGGCGTGCTGCCTGAGATCCGGCACGGTGTTGCTGAATATGATAGTAAACCAGACGGCCTTTCAGATGCGTACGGTCAACCCAGTCCGCCACCTGAGCATAGAGATGGTCCGGCACCAGCAGCGATAATGCAAAACCATGCAGCAGGC